>BMAO01034521.1:0-109223 GCA_019973975.1 Trichonephila clavata | reverse complement strand
TTTTGGCAGATGACTCCAAATCAGCATGTATTTTACAAAAAGTAACTTCTTACAATCCTAATAGGTTATTTGTCATCCAATCTGCTACAGCAGAAGTCAAACTAATGTTTACTTTAATTTGAATTACACGTATAACTGAAACATTTATAACTATACAGTGCAAAAGATATTTTTTCATAGTAAATAGAGTTTTGTGTTGATAGTATTTAGTTTTATTATTTTTCCAAAATTATATTTGACGTCACGTCTATACCTCATTAAAGACTTATTTAGAATAATTGGCACGTTGATCCATAAAAGTTTGCCACCCCAGGACTAGATCATTAAACTGCCCCCACTGAAGTTACTATACTAGAACATGTACGTCAATCAAAAATATCGATTCAGTTTTTTTTTAAATTTTTTTGCAATTACAAAACTTGACAGCGTAATATTTTCCAAAAAATGTTAAAAGTACATGTACAAAGATTAAGAACTTAATTTATTTGTTTACTGTTTTCTTAACAGAAACAATATGTGTTAAAATTTTGAAAAAGTAGCAGAGACAATTTAAAATACTCAGTCATGTGTTTCGTGTTACGGGAGGGTGTTTCAAATCTTGGGGGGGGGGGGGTCCGCGATGTCCAGCTGACACATCAAAAGGGGCCATGGCGATCGAAACTTTAAGAGCCAGTGCTATATTGGCATAACTTATACTAAAGCTCCTTTAAGTGATTATAAGGAAATACCCGATCATTGTATATGTAGTACATCTGAAACAATATTCTGTCTATATTTATTATGAGCCACTTCAATATCCATTATTTAGGCATATACCATTTCTATAAAATAGTTACTTTAGAGCATTTCTTTTCCAGGAAATAGGAATCTCAGAACAAATTTCGTGCAAATATCAAAAGGCAATTGGTGATGACTTTAAAATCATGGCACCTGTTCTAATAACTCGTTTAAAAGTTTACATAGACATTACTACGTGGAGGAATAAGAGAAGTAAAAGAGCGATTGTAAAATTATAAAATATGTTGAAGGCCCAAAATGTGTGTGTGTGTGTAGCTATATTATCAAAAACTCCTAAAGCATTGTTTATACTGCTTATTTATGTTATATTAAAACATTTAATGTATCATTAACATTTAATGAAACAATGAATTTTTAAAAAAAATTTCTTAATGTAGGACTTTTCATCTAGGGAATTGTTTAGAATATACTGTAAGAAACAACCTGTTGCTTTTAAAAAAAGAAGAATATATACACAGTGTCTATTTATCTACAGTCCAAAATAAAGTCTATGGCTGTAATAGCCAAGAAGCCATAGTTGTGATTTCGTAACCGACATTGTTTGAATTGAAATGTGGCCCTTGTGACGTCTGTGATGTTCCCGCCACACAGCTGAATCGACTTCTTTAGTAGAATTGATCACCACACGTGAAAGACACCTGTACTCTTAAATTTTTTGAGCTGTCTTGTCTTGGATCACCTCGGCAACCTTTGACACCAGAAGAAACCAACTCCGCCCACGGCCGGATGTAACCGGAAGAAAAAGCCCCGACGGCTGTCAACCCCGAACCCTAAGGAGGGCTGGGCTGGGAGAGAAAGAGAAGATCAAGAGAAAACTTCGTCGAAATCGGACACCAAAAAACTCCTCCCTCACAAAACAACATAATTTGGGACTCTAAAATAATCTAATTACTAAGTTTGTAAATTTAATGTAAATCTGTAAATACCCTAGCTGTGACGTAATTATACTTAAATTTTATTTTACCAAAACCACGCTACCTTTATTTTTACTCCCTGTTGAGACAAAGCCTCTGGAAGGGATGGTGGTAGTCAAGTCTGTAGAGATTAACAGTCCACCTGTTGGCGTAGTGCGAAAGTATGGAGAGAGGAACTAGCTCAGAGCATCTGCTCATCAAACGACCTTGGTTTAAAAACTAACAAGATCTGTCGCAGTTGCTCCTTGTGCGTTACATCGAAGTGAGGAGTTTTAATAAACAAAATGAGTAGTTTTAATAAACGAAGTGAGGAGTTTTAATAAACAAAATGAGGAGTTTTAATAAACAAAATGAGGAGTTTTAATAAACAAAATGAGGAGTTTTAATAAACGAAGTGAGACATTTTAATATATCAAGTCAGACATTTTAATAAACAATATGAGGCGTTTTAATAAACGAAGTGAGAACTTTTAGTAAATAAAGTGAAGCGTTTTATTAAATGAAGTGAGGCCTTTTAATAAAAGAAGTGAGGCGTATTAACCTTTTACACGCCAATGTTCCAATATTAGAACATCAACTTTGAAATTTTCTGAAAAATTCAATTTTATTCATATTGTTCCATAAAAATTATTTTGAAAACAAAAAGTATGGATTAATTTTTTGAAATTTAAGTATTGTTGATAAATTAAATAGTCTCTCTGAGAAAAAATTCTAAATAATGCTTTTTTTCTACTTTTGATCGGACAAAATTCAAAAATTCATATAAAATTCAAAATTTAAAAAATATTTTTATTATTTGGTAAAAGTAATTGAAAATGATCATTTTAACTATAGACTGCAAGCTATCATTAAAAATATAGTTATTTTTTTTACTATCGGTTTTGAAATTTCAATGTTCCAAAAATGGAACATTGGCGTGTAAAGGTATACTTTTTCACACAATGCAGTTTTTATGTTTACAGTTCACAGAAGAGTGGGAAAAGATTTCTGAAGGCTAAAAACTTGTAGTATGTGTTGAAAGAAAATATTTATGACTTAACTTTCGTTTCGGCTCCCTCTCTCAACTCACCCCCCCCCCCTTTCAACCGTTTCTGGACAATCTCAAGTGAATTTCTCAGCTGCAGCAAAAGTAACTACCACGTGTGTTTGTTGATAGTTAGATGTAGCATATGTCTTATTTGGAGAAGAACGTCACATATAATAAGGTTTTATATTATTTTGTGTTACATCAGTTAGTGAATATCCATTACGCTGATAAGATGACGCATTCATAACCCCTCCGGACTGTAGAAGGGGCTTTGGAATATTTTTATACACAATCAGATGAGAACCTATTAATATTTGTCAGTTTCCCCTAGAAAAAAGTGGCTGATTTACTGACGAGGAAGATATCGATGAAGATTATTTTCAGTCTGTTCTACCAGTAGATGTTTGTTGCAAAATCGAAATTTCTGCAAACATAGATGATGATGAAATATGTCAGAAAAGCACAACGAAAAAAAGGCCTCAAGTGCGAAAAAAGATTGCTTGAGAAATGTTTTCCTAGCTATACATGGACAATAAAAATAGTTTAGGTCATAAAAAACACATATAAGAAAAAACAATAATATATTTTGTCTTCATTTCTCATTTAAAAATTTTTGGTAAATCTGTATTTTTTTTTTAAATTTTTTTTTGTGCTTTATTATACAACAGCTTTGAGAATTTTGATATGAAGGTTATTTGTTTATTTCTTTGTCCTACTAATGTTTTCCTTTATTGTTTCTAATAAGTGATTGCAATTTTCTGAAATGGTATAAATTCCTGTGTATAAATTATATTTTCCACTTAATCTGCTTTATTTTGGAATTATATCTAAAAGTTTACTTCAGATGTGGCACAAACAGGGAAAACCCATCGGGGACCCCCCCCCCCCCATCGGGGTACATTTAAAAAACTCTGCAGGGAAAAAATGATAGATTTCTCTCGTTCACAAGAAAACTTTTAGTTCTTTTCCCCCATTTTAATGTTAGATTTTTTAGGCCCATTTCAATTGTTTGGCAGGTATCATGCCCCTCCCCCCTACAAGGGGGGGGGGTGAATGATGAAACCCCATCGGGAAATGTTTAATGACACCTCTAGTTAAGATACTACTTCTTAAAAATGTATATAATAACTGATTTTTGAATTTAAATGTCATTGGTCGTACTTTTAAAAAACATGTGAAAAAACTTAATGGTACCCGCCAATGTTCCATTTTTGGAACATGCTAAAAATCTTTAAAAAAAATTTTTTTTTCAAATTTTTTTTCTTTTATAGATCTTATGTTTCAATTTTAATTTGATTTTTATCAAAATTTAGTTTATGTTATCTTTCAATCATAGTGCGGCGTTTAAAAGGTTTTAATAAACGAAGTGAGAAGTTTTAATTAACGAAACGACGAGTTTTAATAAACGAAGTGTGGCCTTTTTATCAATCTAAGCACGTCACTACTTGTAAGTAATTTTTGATATTGTTTCAAAACTCTCACATACACATATATGGATTAAATAGTCTTGGATTACAAGTTTACAGAAGATTATTTCTCAAATATATTCCTCATAAGATGATAGATTGTGAAATAAAATAAACATTTCTGCACATATTTTTATTGAAAAGAAATCAATCCAAAAAATATTTTTAACAAAATAATAGATTTCACACAGTTACTTTTTTTAATTTTTCTAAAATAGCTGAATCAATTAGAACTTGAAAATCATCTTCTTCAGCCTTCTCAATCATTTCTTTTTAGAGTTCTTATTTAGATGCTTGCGTGAATCACAATCCTTCCATAAATATTCGATGCAATCCTAAATGAACAAATATATCTTAAATGTGTAAGTGAAATACAAAAATAAAGAATTACAAATACAAATAATACAAACGTACTGGGCAACATTTCATGGAATTATTAATATCAGTAAGGAAAAAAAAGCTTATAGAAAATTCAAATTTCATTCTTTTAAAAGTATCTCCAAATCACAAGCCTTTAATCATGAAATGTATTCGTTCAATATATTCGTTATATATTGTTTTGCGTATTACTTCTCTTTTAAACACTTATAATAATAATAAAATACCTACCATATATACTAAGTGTAGTAAAATAGTTTAAATTTAATAAAATATCATGGCAGAATGTTTTAAAATGTCAACTTTAATATTCATTGCTCTTAAAAAATAGTAGAAACGAAAAAAAATTCATACTTTAAAGATTCGTACTAAATAAATTTGATTAAAATTAAATAATTTGATATTTTAAAATGTTTTGTATGTAACTATTAATTTGTTATTAGAAAGATATTTCATATTTTATCGAAGAATAAAATAATTTTAATCGGTTTTATGATTTTCTTTGATAACATTTTGAATTCTAATTCATATTTGTTTACGTTTAGATATATGCTACGTAATCATAATACTTCCCTCCCCATTCTAATTGGGTTGTAGATTGGTTATTACCATTAGATTTAGTACATTACTCGAGAGCTGTTATCACTTTTTAGTGTGGCACTATGTAAGGGGATATCAATTGCCCCGTTGCAATTTTGTAGCCTAGAGGGAGGCACCTGAGCTCTGGATAGGCAAAACTGTACTAGGAACATAATTTTGCCAAGAGCACCCAAGCCAAACAGGCGCTCTATGGATCCTTAACATGTTATATATTCATAGGACATGGAAGCTGTCGATATTTAGCATCCTGAAAATCCACCGACATAGACCAGGGTCAAAATTAGGAACTAGGGTGTACAAGGTCAACCATAAACCAACTACGCCATCCAGCCGGCTGGAATTATAATGTGTTGCTGTTGTGGTTGCTAATGCCAACTGTTTGATGAGGTCAGATCGAGGCGAACGAAATTCATGACGGCTAAGGACTGGATTCTTACTCCTGTCGTTAACCGTAGCTTTGAGCATCATACATGAGACAATATGTTTTGGCTCGGCTCCACCCCAATTTTGAGGGAGGACATCCTGGAGGTGGTCAGGGGCCTCCTACTTCTCTTCCCTTTCTCCCAATCTAACGAGAGGATTTGCAGCTCGACGGCTATTTAGAGTACTCTCCTGTCGCGAAGGGGCACTATCCTTTTACAAACATCCATACCTTCTCCGGGAGTTGAACCCAGGTTCAACGGGACACAGTCACTAACCTCTATACCAGACGGGTGACCAATGACAATGTAATTAATAAAATAAATATATAAGTTTGGTTTTTAACAATACTAGAAGCATATAAGTGTAGTTAACTGAACTACAAAAAGTGACATCAATAAATAGATTTTGATTTGAAAATAATTAGTGTCTTACCGTCCAGACTTCCAGTTGTGAACCCTAGAGTAAAAAAGACATACTTTAGAATAGAATGAGTTACAAACAAGCATGTGAAGGAAAATATACATCTACTACAATCGTATAGAACTTCAATGGTAAAATTAAATAGTATGTAACGTGTTAATAGATAAAATTCAGAGCTCAGATAATGCGTCGAGTTATAAACGCATTTATAACTAAGTATCTCATATTTAATCATTTCATTTCATACATATTTATAAATATATTCAGATGATAATGAATATCTCTTTACATTAAATATCTCTTATATTAAATTTAATTCAATAACTATTATTCAGTGAAAATTGGTTAATTAAATTGGAAATCACATTAAACAGTCTGCTTCACTTGTAATAACCTGTGACCGTGGCCTATTTGCCACCGCTCCATCTTCTTGCCTGCCTAAGGGTGGGGGGGGGCAAAGCATCACCAACAACTTCCATAATAACTATTATTTAATTGCTCTTCAAACACACTTAAACAATCACAAGTGAAACTACAAAAGGAGACCCTAGGAGTGATATATAAAGAGAGAGCATTTGAGGAGAATACATTTACAATAAACGACTTTATATATAATAATGTATCTTCTACCTCAACATGACTTTACACGGTAGATATATAACAATTGGCCCTTTCCTCTTTAATACTTTAAATATCAAACGTAATATAAATGTGACAATACCTGGACTGTAGGCAGTCTTCTAATCAATGATAAGGCTTAATCTTTCAATTTCTTTATTAATATCAACTTGTTGTCTTTAATCTCACACAAAGCCTTTCTAACCTTTTGCGGTAATCTTCACCTTGTATATCACTTATCACCTTTAGTTAACTAACCTTCTAACTTTATACTACTAAACTATACATACTAAACTATACATACTAA
Source organism: Trichonephila clavata (assembly GCA_019973975.1). NCBI lineage: Eukaryota > Metazoa > Arthropoda > Arachnida > Araneae > Nephilidae > Trichonephila > Trichonephila clavata. Next base: position 102,272 of record BMAO01034521.1, on the reverse strand, counting down.
AAAACTATACATACATACTATACATACTAAAATATACTATACATACTAAATAAATATACTATACATACTAAAAAAAACATATTTATGGAACACCGAAGACAGCTAGACTAGAGAATCGGCTTTTCGCAATCGATGTGACTATGTTTACTAAAACAAATGATTCGACAAAGATGTAGACCAGGGGTCGGAAACCTATGGCACGCGTGCCACAGGTGGCACGCGGTACAATTCTCAGCGACACTCTACATTAATCTACAAATTTGTCAATTTTTGAATGAATGAAAATTGATATAAATTTGTATAGAACCTTATTTGAAAAACATCTTCGTAAATACTAAGAAATCTGAAAAATAAATCCAAAGATTAATTTTTACAGCTCTTTCGTAAATTGTTGAATTCCATTCATTGTTGGTGAGATTTAATTGTTTAAAGAGAGAAAATTGCATGTACTCTGCTTTCCGCTTTTAGCTGTACGTATCTATGGGGAAAAGTTTTTCTTCATATGGAAAAAATTTTGAGTCTGCAATGAATTGCTTAACAACTGAATGTCCAGAATCATGTCAAATTGGAAGTCACACATTATACCCCTGATTTTGCGATATGAAAGTAAAGTGGCGCAAGTACTGGTTCGCACTAAAATGTTTAACAATAATGAAAGGAAATGCTTACATTTCATGGTATCTATTTCTTAAGTTTATAGATATGTTTAAAAATAAACAAATGATGTACAATTTTAAGTATTTTAATTTTGATGAAAAAATAGTTATATTTTATGCTGTTTATTTTTTAGTTCGAATATTCTTCCTTCTAATGATGAGAATATATAAAAATACTTCTAGTACAGTAAATAAAAGGTATTGATTCCTTTATCACCCTCCCAAGCAACCACTCTGAAGATTCTGACATGGAATCAGATGATGAACTGAAAAAATTTCAGCTGGAAGTTAAAGTGTTGCCTTCTCTGTAGCAGTTGTAGGATACTTGATATTTTTATTTAGCATTTTGGAGAAGTATCGTATATAAAAACATTTCATAACACGGTAAAGGGGTAAAACGAATTGAAATAGTGCTTGATTTAAACTACACCTGTCCATATATTTTGAAACTGAATGTACATTCTTATTGGGATTTTAGAAGAGATCAACAACTTATTAACACGACATTGAGAAAGATAAAAATAAAAGTATTTAAGGACACCTCTTAATATTTTTTGTAAGATATAAATAAATACCATATTTTTTACAGTACTCACCTTTGCATTTTTGTCCATGCATTTGAAAATCTGGAAAATAAAAAACAAGATATCAATCAGTGGCATGGCAAGGTAATTTTAGTGCGTTTTTCACATGTTGTATTTTACAATAATGCAACTAATGAACTTTTTACTAACAGAAAGTAGTATTGTACCACTCCTCTAAATGTACTACTATTGAGCTGAAAAGAAATAATGACACAAATCTGTATCAGCACTATAAAAAAGCCAACTAGCGAAATTCAGGAAAATTTGTAGGAAAATTCGGAAAAACTATGGGAAAATTTAAATATGATTCGGCTCATCTAGGGCACAAATACGACCCAATGCCGCAAAACCGGGGTCAATGGGTTGCTTATTGGCTGAGAAAAAGGTACGACAAAATATGGAAAGAAGAAGACGAAATTTGCGTCCTAATAGCGCTTTTGTTCCACTACGTGAAAAACGCGCTAAAAAGTACTTTAATTTATATGATTTATAAAATTGCTTATTTATACAGTATTTAATCTTATATATAAAATATTGATTTTTTTGCAAATAATGGCATAAGAAATGATTAATGTAAAGATTCGCAGTCTTTTGTCATCCTATTTTTTACAGATTATAGTAGATATGTTTCCATAATATACATGGTGTTTGGGCTGAAAGTATTTAATAATAACTGCTTATTATTACGAAACTACCCATCAGAATGCAATAAATTGTTCGTTCGTAGATTAGAAACCCCTCCGAGATTTTTTGAGTCTAGTCCAGACGGCCGCACGTGCGCGCATTATTTGATTATCGCAGACGATAAACTACACTGCTTGCCAACGTAAATGCAACACCCTGAAGGAAGCACGCAAATAACATGAAATTTACAACATGCATTAGCGGAGTTGAGATATGCAAATGATAAGAATTTCAGCGCAGACACACATCACGCACGCCTGTGGCGCCACCTCAAAGCGCTATTTAAGGATTGGAGATTTCGACAATTTCAAGTTCGGCAACTGTGTTTTTCTTGTGGTTTTTTTTTTTAAAAAAACGATCAGTTATGTCTCGTCGAAAACAGCGATCAGCTTTTGATCAAGTATCCGAGTTCGACACAGGAAGGATAGTGGCCTACCGAGATTGAGGATTAACTTTCAGGGAAATCGGTAGTCGCGCGCGCTCGTGTTGGACGAAACCAAACAACTGTAATGCGGATATGTAATCGTTGGATGCAGGAGGGTACGACGGACAGACGTGGTCGATCGCATCCATCTCAGTCACCACTTCACGTGAGGACAGGCAAATTGTGCGCATGGCAGTGACGGATCGCTCAGTCACATCACGAACCATAGCACAGCACATTGAGTCTGTAACGCATCATTCAGTGACTGCGCGTACCATTCGACGCCGTTTACAGCAGAGTGGTCTGTCCGCAAGACTTCCATTGCTTGGTCTACCCTTAAAGCAGAACCACAAACATCTCCGCCGCCAATGGTGCGATGAAAGAAGGATGTGGACGGCAGAAGGGAATGAAGTTGTCTTTACTTACGAGTCATGCATCTGTCTGCAACACCACGATGGTCGGATTCGAGTCTGGAGATACCGCGGAGAGAGGATGCTGAACAGCTGCGCTATGCACCGCCACACTGGTCCTGCACCGGGTATTATGGTATGGGGCAGTATTCGATATCACTCTCGTACTCCTCTAGTACGCATTGCCGGTACTTTAAGCAGCCAGCGCGACATCTCCGAGGTGTTGGAGCCAGTTGTCCTTCCTTACCTTCAGGGCTTATCCACATCCATATTTCAACAGGATAATGGGTGCCCACACGTGGCACGCATTGCCCAAAGGTTCATCGTCAATCACGAGATTGAATTGCTTCCCTGGCCGGCCCGCTCTCCAGATCTTTCACCGATAGAAGACATGTGGTCCATGGTTGCTCAACGCTTGACCCAGATTACACCCCAGCTGCCACACCAGATCAACTTTGGTAACGTGTGGAAGCTTCTTGGTCTGCTGTACCCCAAGAACACATCCAAATTCTCTTTGAATCAATGCCGAGGCCTGTGGCAGCGGTGATCTCCAACAATGGCGGCTTCTCTGGTTAAGGATTCTGGCAGGAACCACACTTCACAGAAGTCTATAAATTTAATTATTTGATACTTGGTCAACATGTTATCTACAAAATAAATTTTGTTGTGCCATTTCTTGTCTTTCTTGGTGTTGCATTTACGGTGGCCAGGAGTGTAGTTACACAGACTTCAGTAGTAAAGATGCGGAAGCCACAGCAAAAGAAGCAGTGCATACTTTGGTTCACGGAATTTAAATCAGTCATGCGTGTACAGCGACGTGTTTAAATAGAATGAAATGTCGATCCTCCAAGATCAAAATATATCCTTTAAAAGAGACGGGAATTTTGGTATCTCAAACTGGGAAGTATCCTAAAGTTTTCGCGATATTAGACACTGTTGTTCGTGTGCGTGATTCATATTGTAGGAATCCTGGTAAGTTTATTAGGCAAGCCAGTAATGACCTTCCAAACTGTTTGAACATGTCACTGTACACGCGTGATTGATTTAGATACCGTTAGTAAATTTATGACAAGAATTGTAATATTTGCTAACAACGCAATTGTAATATTTGTCCTTAGATTATAATGGCCCTTTAATAAAAACTTGGTGATACGCCAAGTTTGCATTGTCTTAGGCGACCAAATTTGGCAAGTTGCCTAACACTTTGGGGGGATGGCGACCCTTTATGGTGACTTTGCTATCATATGGATGCTTCTGGAGATTACAGGAGAAATCTATTAATAACACGATTTATGAAGGAAATGGATCTTTCAAGAAAGATCCATGTAACCTATAAATAGAAGTCTCTCACTGAAACTGGGTCAGTATTACTTTTGCTGTTGAAGGGTTGCTATGATTGAGCGATTGCTTCCGAATAATCATTTTCATTACGTATTTGTATTTTTAATTTACTGATAGCTGTGTCTGAACGTTGTCGAAGATTGTGTGAAACCTTACGGATTATCGTGTATTTCTAAGGATTCTTTTTCGACAATAAATTTTCGCCATCCTTCAAGAACTGTTCACTCTTTAAACTCATAGCATTAAGTTCACGAACCCCGATCTACGTAACAATAGCTTGCCAGAGATTAAGATGAAAGCAATCTTTCGTGGATAATTGGTTGATAAAACTGTAAATATGTCTTTTTTTTAAAAGAATTCTAAGTGTCAGAGTAAAGATGTTATGGCATTGTTATTTCATGACAATCAGAAACCACATAGCAAAACCCTATCAATGCTCGAACTTGTATCAAACTCTCAATTTATATTAATACTGTAATATGCGGTGTAAAAGGCTCTGGCACGTCCAAAGGAGCCCATGTTAAATTGTGTAAGAGTTTATGAACCTTTTTTTCTCAGAAACTACTTACTTCCCATAGATAAAATTTTTACCGTAGGTTATGTATACTATCAATCACACTTTAACGAAGGGTTTTGTCTTTTTGTTAAAAATTAAGTACGAATTTTTTTTAAAGTTTCCAAATTTTCCCCCTAAAATTAAGCTTAAAAAAGTCATATCTAAAAATGTTTGCTAGATATATCTAATTCCCTCCATTAAAATGTGTAAATATGTTTAAAGGCTGCTCACCGAAAATTTGAGAAGTATATGATACGAGTTACTGTAGGTAGTACAGAAATATTTGAACTTTTAAAAAATATAAAAAAGTGAAAATCGATAATTTTTCGAAAATCCATGTGCCGGGCTCCTTTAAATCATTTGTACTTGGTAGCGATGGACCTCGACTATAGTGCATTACTACACCATTCTCTATTAATTTTTTTAATATCTTCAGAGGATTTCATAAACTAAAAAAATTTCATTGTATTTACTTATTATACAAATCTTAGAAGTATAATGAGTAGTATAGGAAATAATCGGAAAAAAATTGAGCACAAAACATAATTGGTAAGTTTTAAGGAAATAAAAATACACCGTTACACACATTTGAATTCTCTCGTTCTGAAGAATCTACCACCTTTTGCGGACATCTTGTAACTCCGTCAGGAAAGACTTCAGGAAGTTGTTCTTCTACGCATTGGTTTAAAACATCTACATTCTGAAGAAGAAATTAAAAATCTTACAAATGAAATAAATTACCAAAATAGGAAAACGAAGTAACTCAGAAATTTTTTGATATCAGAAAAAATGAAAATTTTTGTTTCTTTAAGATATGATTAACACAATTGAACCACACAGGATTGTCACAATTGAACCACAAATAAAGTAGTCAAAAATGATGTAATGTTAAGTATTTTTGTAAATCTAGTTTAACTATTACGAGTGTTGTAATATATATATGTATACACTCAAGAGCCAAAACATTATGACTACCTGTCCATAACAAGTTGGCCCACTTTTGGTGCGCAAAACAGCTTCAGCCCGTCTTGGCATGGATGCCAAGTGTCCTTGGTAGATGGCCGGAGACAGATTGTACCAGATGTTTAAGCAACGGTCACGCAAATCCGAGATATTGCGAATTGGTGGCCTTTGAACTCTGAGCTGCCGTCCCATGATATCCCAAATGCATTCTATCGGATTGAGATCCGGTGAGTTAGGCGGCCAGGACATTAACTGGAATTCGGCATCATGTTCCTGGAACCACTCCAACACAATTTTAGCCTTGTGACACAAGGCGTTGTCCTGTTGGAACATTCCATTTCCAGCTGGAAAAACAGGCCATGTAAGGGTACAACTGGTTCACAATGATGTTCAGATACCCTGTAGCATTCGTGGTCTGCTCTACCACAACCACGGGTCCCAGAGACGCCCAAGAGAACGTCCCCCAAAGCATAATACCGCCACCACCGGCCTTTGTAAGATCTACTGTACATTGAAGGAGCAACTGTTCGCCAGAAAGACGGCGTATCCTGACACGGCCATCGGCGTAATGAATGGTAAACCGTGATTTATCTGACCAGGCAACTCTCTCCCACTGATCCATGGACCAGTCGCGATATTTCCGGGCGCAGCGCAGGCGCAGTTGGCGATGACGCTTGGTCAGCAAAGCACACAAGTGGGATGTTTGCTGCGTAGCCCCTTATCCAACAGTGTCCACTGAACAGTGTGCTGTGATACTATTCTACTTGGAACTGCATTGTATTGGGCTGTCAGCTGAGCCACAGTGTATATATATATGACATTCGAAAGCCTTGTTTTATTCTTAGTTTGGTGTATCGTTTTATGATTTTTCTAAGAGCATTAATTTTAAAAAAATGATTCTCATGCGAATTTGGATTCGATGAGATTATAGGAAAATATTATTAAACGCCATGCAGGATCTCAATGGCATCCAACTACTAATAGCTAAAAGAAAAGAATGGTGTTAAGCCGGTCTTTCAGGGCCGTAAAGCCACATCACAGAACTTGCGTCAGGAAGTTGATGTTTACAGCACCTGTAGAATTTGGATGGTCAGTACAATGAAATCAATAGTATCATGTAATATCTGATTGGCAACAATTATTGCGGCTTCCGTTGACACGGGGAGACTGAAAGGCAAGAAATGGCAAAACTGGATTCAGAGGAATGGCAGGATGTCTTTTTTTAGAAGAGTCTCCATTCCTTCGTGCCCCATCATGAAGGATACATGTTGTTCCTAATGCCACCTTTCTGACGGTTTCAGATCGAGACCCACGATATCCATTGTGGCAAGGGGCTAGGTGTAAGCCTGTCGTTAGCTTTTACCCTTAAGCCACATGCAGGTGACAGTACGATTTGGCTCTGTTCAAACACGATAGATGGCGACACCACCTATCTCCACCTCCTCTTTTTAGACATGGAACTATAGGGGAGGGAAATATTCTCCACTCCCCTGCACCCGTGGTTTCTGCTGCGACCTCCCACAAGACATTTGGAGCCCCTGATTTAACGAGCGCGTACTTCGGGTGTATTCGGAAGGAATTTGGTGGTATCGGGCATCGAACCCATGCCTTCCGGTCTGGAGTCCGATGCTCTAACCACAAGGCTACCCACAGCCCTATGATGGATATATTCATGTCTGGATGTAGCAAGAAAAAAGCAGGTGACATGTTTATATTCAAAAATGTGATACGTACTCTGCACTTACAAGAAACTAATGGATACACGACATGACCACCTCTTTTTCATGTCTTCGGTAATCTGAACAGATGGCACAACATTTCCCAGAGCTTTACTCTTCCAAGACTCTCCTATTTGTGGTGTAGATATAGATGGAACCCGTTGTTGTTGTTGCCGTGTCTTTTCCAAAGGGGAGGAATGGACGTTTCCAGAGCCTGACACAGGTTGGACTTCTATATTCCATCCCAATGTTTTTGAGGGAGAACACCCTGGGGGTGTTCAGGAGCCTCCCACATCTCTTCCCTTTTTACCAACCTCACGAAAGAACTTGGGGCATGACAGCTATATATAGCACCCCCATGCTGCTAAGGCACTATACATTTACAAACATCCATGCCTTCTCCGGGATTCGAACTCAGGCCCTATGGACCACAGTCGTCTCCACTAACGGGTGGCAATGGGGCTTGTTGGAGTCAGTTAATTGAAATGTACGGTAAATGTTGAAAGTTACGGTAGTGAAAATATTGCAAGAAGTGTAAGCTGATAACCGTGTATATTACCTTCAATCCCGATTCCACAGCCAAAGTAATCCCTTCGATTCGAATCAGGTGAATAATCACTGTACTGAAAGAAATCAGAGAAGATTGGAGTGATTCTGAAAGGCTTGTGTTGGGAGGCACTAAGTTAAATGAAGTCATAGAGCTCAACATTTTCTACAGTGGCTCACCTCACGAGAGATTGTTACTCCGTTGAAATTTTTATTTTACAAGTACTTCTGTTCCGAGGCGTCGATACTCCAGAACATACATTTAGGGATAGTTATGCACTCCCACAAAGGACATTTGTTGTTGAGGGGCTTCTAGAAAGTGAGGTCATCTGATAATTGAATGGCCAGCGTGCTTCTTTGATTTAGATCCCATCTAATATGTGCGGGATGCTTGGGGAAGACGCTTATCAAAGATCGTATCCTCCATAGAACACCACATAGCTGAAACAGAAGCTCCTCAAAGAGAAGCGAATCTGGGACTTCTGGATAGTTTGATAATGAGAATGAACAGGTGATCTCATCATGCATTCCATTTAAGGGAGGTCATATCCCTTGCTACAATGGTTGCGGGTCTTTGGTTTGATATTCTTACCCACGGATAGATGTCTTTTTACAAACGTTATTCTTTTAATGTAGCCTTTTTCTGCATTCGGGCATAATTTGTGTATATAATCAGTTTTCTTGGTTATTATGCTTTCATTAACATTAACTACAACAATGTGCCTCTGTAATGTGAATTTTGTATTACGCATAACATATTTTTCAGTTAAGGAGGTTCACCCATGTGACGGCCTGTTTTTTAAGCATTTTTAGAGAATTTTTTTGACTACCAGTAAAAAGATAGAATTTTAAGTTTTTTTTTATCATTTATTTATATGTTCTTTAAGAGTATGTATTTAAATATTTAGCAAAAATATCGAATAGAACGTGAGTTATAGCGCTCTGAACACACCCGCAACGAAAACATGCACGCTCATTTCCTTCACGATTCTAGCTGATTGGCTTATTTGAAATTTAAAAAATTAACGGCGTTTTAATCTATAAGCTTAAGTGCATAGAATGAACTATACTCAATTGAAAATATCAAAAATTGTATTTTTAGCAGATCTCTGAAGGAAAAATTTCGAATTTCATGGGCTTTTTGTTATAAAAAACTAGAACTATTTTGAATTTTGGAATAATCGTAGTCCATTTGGTGCATATATATGTGCCGAGTCTACCCTATGAATTTAAAGTCATTCTGTCAAACTATTCTTGAGATATGACGGAAGAAAGTTTGAAAAACACAGTTTTGAGAAAAACGTGTTTAAAATTTCAAGTTCGATTACAACAATGAAAATTTTAATTTACCCTCAATCGGCGATTCCTGGGGCAAAGACTAAAACAAGTTCGAACGAAATATTCAATAACTATAGGTATTTTCTTTTAAACCTCTACTAACTTGTATGAACTTATATTAGCATAGAAGGGTCAATGGTATCAAGCCGAATGTACACAATAGGCCCGGCCTTCGATTGCCAACTCAGCGCTGCGAACAGCTGCTCTTCTAACACTTGCTTCTTTATAACGACTTCGAATTTTAATAAATCACTTTACCGCCGTATTCTAGAAATGTTAAGGAAGAAATTTATGGATTTTCTTTTTTGATTTTTTGAACTTATTACATGCGTGAACCCTCTTAACTTTCATAAATTACAATTTTTGGAAGAAATATATACATTTATGAGTAAATTGGTTTTAATACAGTTACATATTTTTTAAAACTTTTTTGGAAATTTATAAAAATTATATAAAAAACTATTTGCATTACCTCTTCAGACAGTAAATAGTTGCACCTCAAAAGATGTCTACAGAGTACTTTATTTTTAGCTGTAAAAAACAAGTGTATTTTCAGAAAGAACACTAACAGGAATTACATAATGAAATATAAAGTGCATTACATACGCTTCATATATTTTGTTCTTAAATATTCGATTAATTGCGTCATTAAATGTCAGCAGAAGATAGCTTTGTAATATCAAACCGGAGGAGATTAAATTTAAACTCTCGAACTTGTATTTGTAATCATTCAGATGTGTTAATTATTTAGTTATTTAAATGTAGCAAGAATAATTTACTATCAGGAAGTAAAATTTTTATACAAAGCAATATAAAGGAAGTTTTTATTATTAGAAAATATAAAAAAAAAACAATCGAAAATTTAATATTTTGAAATTTTAAACACGTAACAAAGATTTTTCATAAAATGTCACTAATGGAGTTAAAACAATATAGAACAAAATTGTCCACCTTAAAGTGTTTTAATATTTGGGCAGCATTATCTATTTAACAACTTCATTTATATTAACAGCTTTAATACTTCAATATTATAAAACTTTACAACTTTATTATTAACAAAATTATTTAAGACGCTAAAATACCCTACAAATTTCAAAAATATTGATTTATTTTAAAACACTTTTTTTGTGTGGCCCATATCACTGAAAAATTTGACACCAAATTTTAGATCTAATAACAAATTAGTTTTTAAGATATTAGAAGTTTTCTGAGATTAGGTTTTGGTTTCAGTTTCATTTTATAATCTTAAATTGATTTAATTAATAGTATTTTTGAGATCAATAAACCCTTTCAGTGTGAAATTGCTATTAATTTCAATGTTCATATCTAAAATAATTTCTGCTTGATTATGTTTTGAGTTTTTAGAGTTTTAATATATACTTAATTAAGATTGATTTCAATGCCAATTTTTGTGTTGGAAATAGTTTATATAAGCTTTATCGTTAATATTTTTCTGTTGTGAAAATGCCATGGCTAAAAGTTTCTCAGGTTGCTATGGGAAACAACATTGCAAAGAGATGGAACACTGCTGAAAATTGTGATGTATCTAAAAATCATCTCTCAGCTGATACTGCAAATTGTGTTTCAAAACTTGTATGAAAATTTAGGTTAAAATTAAACCGAACAACCTGTCGTCGTAACAAATGCTATCAATATTATGCAAAAATATATTCCGAATTTAAAAAAATATATTTATAGTTAGATTTAATTAAAGTAAAATTTTAATGTAGAACATGCATCGGAAAATAGCATATTAAAAAATTAGAGCTTTACGGTCATTGCATGTTTTTGTTTTAAGCCTTTGCAAATTTTAAATGTGTTTTTCTCAGAATTTTAATTTTGAAAATACAAGTGTTTTCTAATCCCTAAGGCTTTTTTATGTTCAAGATAGAGTCTTGAAATTTTTTTTCATACTCCTAAGTGCAGGTTCTATAAAACTTAGTATGGATTTAAGTCGGAGAACTTAAGTTATTTTTTTAGAATGCTAAATATAATATTTTATAATCTTTCGTGTTTTTTCCAGGTTTAGTTAGAAAAACAATAGTTAAAAATAAACAAGGGATTATATTTTCAAATCCATACTAAATTTTGCTTGCAATAATTTAAGAAACATAAATCCCTAAAAATGACTAAAAGTGGTTAAAAAAATTGAGCATTTTAAAAAAAAAATTTCTAAAAACTTCAGAAATTCTTAATTTTTAAAAAAAAAATTAAAATAATGGCTGGAGAAACTGACTTTTTTAATTTCAGAAATAACTTAATAATATATCTGAATATAAAACATAAAATATTTTTACTCTAAATGCCTGGAAAAAGTTTTTGAAAAAGGATACCGTGTAGTCTTAATTTATTGTTTTCAAAATTAATACATTAAAGAACATTGTAACTTTTACTGACTATGGGTAGGATAACTTCGTTATTTTAATCACAATAAATAAAATTAAAGTTTCTTATTCAAAAATATAGGTGTCGGAGTTTATGCTACAAATAAATCTGCAATACATTCATCTCTTTGACATGAAACATGCTGCTTTTTCTTCTATATATAAGTAAAGAACAAGGTTTACGATTATGTATCATAAAAATTTATGTTTAATTAATGAACGTTGCAGATTAATGTTTCTCCCCTTATTAAAATCTTTGTATTGATGTATTTTAAATAAAATATTTTAACATCTCATGTGTCATGTATTATGATGACTCAAAAGTGGAGGAAGAAAAGAATAGATATTCTTACTTTCAGCAATGCATTCGACTGCGTCCGTAAAACGATCATATTTAAATTGCGAATTCCCAAGATATACAATTGCGAGAAACAGAACAATGGAAAATGTCCATTTTTGAGTACAATCCATTTTAACTCCAAAACAAAACGGAGTTCTATGTTTATCAAGCGCCGAAACTAGTAGCCTCCGGAATTCCTGAAAGAAAATGTTTAACGTACACACACACATAAAAAAATACTTCGTTCAAATTGAATCCTTAAGAGGTAACTGTTAACTGAAAATGATTCAATGTAAAATCAGATATTTTTTAAATAATTGTTGCAATTAATATTAGCCATGATATAATCAGGTGACTAGCTTTTGTAAATAGAAAAACACATTGAAACGCGGTTACATCCCTCCTACCCTTTGACCCAGCTAAAGGTGTGGAAGGAACTAAAGGATCATACAACATGATGAATTTCAATTATTTTATTCATCACTATAATCAACTCAGACTCAAACAACACTTTAAACAAGATAATTCGAATCAGTAATAGAGCAAGAGGGAAACGAGATTCGCGTTGGGGAGAATATATTCAATCATGCAGCTCTGCCTTTATTATTACTTTGCACAGAGCTTACGTATTTAATGACCGCACTATTAGTTTAACATACTAAACACCGACTTAATTTAAGATCACAGAACCTGAACTCACGCGGTCTTCTATTTCCTTTTAAGTAGAATTTAACACTTCTCGCTAGCTAATCTTATCACTTTCTTACTATCCAAACTTCTGGCTTCTTACTTTGCTTACGTATACATTTCACTGCCAAATTACTTCACTTCTAACCCATTCACAATTCACTAAGCTCCAACACACGAAGAAAGAATATATATTTTAAACTTAATTTGCATATAATGTTTTCTACTTTTCGGAGAAGATTTGTTAATAATGCTGGCCCAAAAGAATTCCCAAGAGGGTTAGTGGAAGGACGTGTATAGATCCGTCACAACATGCTATATAAAATAAATATATCAATACTGAGATCTATCAATGTTATCATTGCAGGTCAACTAAGTATGTAGAAAAGACAAAAATTATTAATAAAAAATATATCTGAATTCAAAAGGGTTCATATATTGCATATTTTATTCAGCGTGATCGCAAAGTTATGTCGAAAATTACAGTAATTAAAAAAAAAAGAACAAATTAAAAAAATGTTTAAAAGGAGTAAGTTTGAGCCAGATCAAAAACAGATGAGAACGGCCAAGCACAAGGATTTAGTATCTGATTAAAAAAGTTAAATCTCAGAATGCTCCCATATCAGAACCTTTAATTCTAGAAGGAAGCAATGAAGATGTTGCTTAAAAAATGGGTGTTATATTTTCAGCAAATCCTGGATGGTTGGAAAGTTTCAAGAAAAGAAATGGTTTGAAGAATGTTTGCGGTGAAGCTAATCGAGTTTTACTGACTATGACAGCAAATTCGTTTCAGTCTACGTCGCCTTCAATACTTGAATATGAAACGAGCGATGTCTTCATCAAATGTAAAGCTGGGTTATTTTACCGCTGCTTAACCAAGAAAATTCCATCGTTTTAAGACACAACCGTGTTCAGGGGGTAACATCCTATAACACGAAAAAAATATTTAAGTTCCATCAGTTTCGTGTTAAATGATTTTCACTGTGTATGTTCTTTCTTTAGGTTGAAGGATTATTCCATGTGAAATAGTTAATCGCATTTTAGAACAATAAGCCACTGCAATTTTAGCAAATATTTTGTTTTTAGGTGCCTTTTAGCTTTAATTCCCTTGTGAAAAATTCGCCAGTTATATATTCTTCGGTAACTTCTATAATAACCCTCCCTGTCTACCTTGTGACCAAGCTAAAGGTGAGGGAGGAAGTGAAGGATGATTCGATGTGATAATTTCCAACTATTTATCCAATGTTTAGATCAGTGATGGGAAAAGTACTGCCCGCGGGCCAACTCCGGCCCGCCGAAGGTTTAACGACAAGGATAGTACATGGTCCGCTACAATTGCGTTTTGACGGTCGGGAAGTTTAAAGTGTGGAATTATTATTTTACTTAGTAGAATAATAAATGCATAACCTTCAGAAGAAGCTGAACTAGCCGCGTAGTTCATGTGTTGCATAATGCGGTGTTCAAAGAGTGGTTAAATCAGACGCGCGGGCGAGTGAACTCAGTCGCCACTCGCCAGCTGTCAGAGACCGATCCGCACGCTTTACGTTAATTTTCTCTCTTGTTCTTGCTTGTTCGCGTAACGCTTTACATTCATAAATTTTTGAGGAAAAAAACACCCCTCTTAAGATAATGGAGTATAAAAAAAAGAAAAGTCGATTCCGAGTATCGTTTGTTTAAAGAAGAGTGGGAAATATTTTTTTACGGAATACAGCAGTAAACCAATATGTCTTATTTGTTATCAAGCAGTGGCGGTATTTAAAGATTTTAATCTTGCTCTTCATTTCAACACCAAGCATTCAAAAACTAAATATGCTTTGATGAACGACGCAGGAAAAAATAAATGCGGAAATCTTATTAAAAACAATATCTGCTCATCATAATATGCTTATAAAGCAAAAGACTGCTCAAAAAGCTTCTACACTGGCTGGATATGTTGTGGCTTATAAAATAGCTAAACATAACAAACCATACTCAGAAGGAGAGTTTGTGAAAGATTGTATGGTGAGTATGAGTAAAATTTTATGTCCAGAAAAATTAAAGAGTTTGAGTCTGTCAGCTTATCGCGAAAAACAGTAACAACGCGAATTGATGCCATTGCATCTAACTTGTCGATTCAATTTAGGCAGCGTATAGAAAACTTTAAATATTTTTCAGTGACGATGGATGAAAGTACGGATTTAAGTGACACACACTGCACAATTATTAATCTTCATTAGAGGCGTTGATGACGAATTTAATATTCTGCAGTCGATAAAAAGAAAAACGACGGGGAAAATAATTTATAACGAATTTTCCGAATGTCTTCAAAATTTAAATGCGCCCATTTCAAAATTATGCAATATAACTACAGATGGAGCCCCAAATATGGTTGGAAAAAACTCGGGATTTTCAGGTATTTTTCGGAACAAGAATCCTAATCACGATGTTGTATTTTTACATTGTATAATTCACCAGGTCGTCCTTTGTAAAGCTGCAATAGATATTACCCATGTACTTAATGTGGTTTCAAAACAAATTAATACGATTCGATCTCGGGGCTTGGTACACCGACAATTCCAAGAATTTCTGATTGAAGTCGATGCAGATTATTCTGACCCTCTTTACCACACGAAAGTAAGATGGCTAAGTTGTGGATATGCATTTGAACGGGTTTGGAATTTAAAAGAGGAAATACAAGAATTCTTAAAGAATAAATCAGACAAATGGTCTGATTTCCAAATTTTTGAAGACAAAGATTGGCGTACCTATTTTGCATTTTTACCGATTTGCTCGAACACTATAACAAATTAAACAAAAAATTGCAAGGAAAGATCCAATTTATAGTTGAGACTTGGGGTTGTCTGAAATCATTTAAAAAAATTAGCTTTTTCTATTTTATAACTGCATGGCGAAGAACGATTTAACTCACTTTCCGCGTTTAAAATCCATGTCACCTGTGAGTGAGAATAAACTAAAAGATTTCAGTCAGGCGTTGAAAAAACTTCACGCAGAATTTGAAACTAGGACTCAAGATTTTAAGAACATTCAATCATCTCTAGATGTTTTCTCGATGCCGTTTAATGTAGACCCGGAAAATGTATCTCCAGAATTGCAGTTAGAAATTATTAAAATGCAGTGTAGTACCCATTTAAAGCAATTGTTCTTGAATTCCACAAAACTAGATTCTTATAGAGCACTGCCGAAAGCTGAATTCCCAAAGATGATTGCACACGCCCAGAAAATTATGGTGATGTTTGCGTCGTCTTATGTGTGCGAACAGACTTTATCGCCCAAGAAATTGCGGAAAAACTCAATCAGAAACCGATTGACTGATGAAAAACTTTTCGCAATGCTGAAAGTTGCTTCGTCACAGCTGGAACCTGCTTTCGAAAATATTATGGAAAATCAAAAATAATTCCATATGTCTCACACGTCTAACATGTCAGGGCCTTCGAATAAAAGTTAAAATAAATATTATTTAAGGTAAAAAGTAATTTGTAACATTTGTATGTAATACTGTAACGTTTTTATAACATTATGATTAAAAGCTTTAACACAAAATGCATTTTTTATATAATTCTGTCCCTCCTCTAGAATTTCTTAAACTTTGTGCCCCCCTTTTAAAAAAGTTTACCCACCACTGGTTTAGATCAACTCAAAAACAATTGTAATTCAATTGATGATAATGACATAATCATAATGTAATTCAATGCCAATAAATAAGATGTTCCAACCAGTTAACAGAGGGAGGGGGACGAGAGTCGCGTTTTTGGAAGAATACATCTAATAAATCAACCCCTTTATAATAAAATATCTTCTTCCTGAATATTACTTTACACGGTAGATATATAACTAATTGCCACTTAACCTCTTTAATACTTTAAATATCAAGCGTATTATGAAGGTGACTAATACCTGAACTGTAGGCAGTCTTCTTATCAATTAAGGTTTAACACTTCAATTTCATTATCAATATCATCTTCCTGTCTTTAATCTTTCACACGGACTTTCTAACTTTTTACGATATTCTTCTTCTTGTATCTCACTTTCCCCCTTTTGTTGACTAACCTTCTAATTTTCTATCCTTCCTCCCTTCCTCTTTCCCTATCTTTCTAACCCTTTAACTCGCGAACCTGAACTATAAATAATAAACTTAATTTGCATATCACGTCTTCTTCTTAGGATAAGGCTGATATTTTTAATAGCCGCAAATGTTTCCCAAGAGGGTTAGTGTAAGGACGTGTATAGATCCATCACATCTCTTCGTATAAAGTTTTCGTTTCTTTTGTTGATATCTTTATCTAAATAGCAAGAAGATTCTTTCGACAATGACTTAAACGAGTTCTTATCTTGAATACCTAGACGAGAGCTGATCTTTTCATCGTGCGCAGACACTACAGTCTGAAATGCTGTTGGTCTCAGAAAAAAATCTTATTTATTTGATAAATGAATAACCTTTTAAGATCATCAAAATTTCCGAAGGCTTCTTCTTTGATCGATAGAAATATCTGTTGAACACTTTGATCCATAGTAATAAAACTCTTATTGATTTCGAACAGCGTGGGTGAACGACAAAAATTTTATTAAAAATATTGCTGACGGTCAGTAACGACGAAATTAAAAATCAAATGCTGCGCTTAAGTCACACCAGGCTATCTCAAATTTTGTTTCACGAATTTCGACATCACTTGATACATCATTTAAACCTTCACAACTTTTAAAACCTTATTTTTAGGAAACCATAAGAATTGTAGAAATAACGGAAAATTGTAATCTACAAAAGTCGTCAGACGATCGACCAGAAAACTATTTTATAATTAACAGAAGGTTTAGATTTACAAAGTTATATCTATTCTGATACAGTTTATACAATCCAAAAGAGAATGAAATACTCACTTTTATACAATTCAAATTACTGAAATTAAGTAACTAATTTCGATATTAAAATTAAATCAAGAAAATTCATGTAGATTCTTATATATATGTGTATCTAAGTATTTAATAATGTGATATTATTAATAGTATTTTCTTTGCATTCTAACTCATTTCAAAACAGCAGGAATCACTTAAGCAATAGAGTTAACTGTTATATGTATTAATAATAAAATACTTACTTTATTGAATACTTTTAAGAAACTTGAGTTGCCTCAAAAGAGTTGAGGTTCTTCTCTTTTAATTTTATCAAGCTAGAACAATCTTATATATCCTGAATAATTGCGAATGTACAAGCTGAAGTTCAATTTTTGGAAGCAAATTAAATTATATCTGTTTTTAAGTAATTTCTATTACGAAGAAAACTCGGACAATTTTGTGGTATCATGTTTTATAAGTACTTAAACCCTTTCTTGCGTATATAAAATATCATTCGTAAGCATTTATAATTAGTGATTCAATAAATAATATCTTGAAAATCAGTGATGCGTTCAATTGAAATAAATAATCAAATAAAGTTAAGAAAAATTAAAATTGTGAATACGTATGTGTATTATGCAATGAAGCGTGTAGCAATATGAAAATAGTCTGAGAAATTTTAAATCTTAAATTTGAAGATGTTGACCTGGTCTTTGTTTTACATATGAAAATATTTCAATCAAAGTGAAACTTTTGAATTATTAGTGCTAAAAATTATTGATATATTA
Organism: Trichonephila clavata; assembly: GCA_019973975.1. Lineage (NCBI taxonomy): Eukaryota > Metazoa > Arthropoda > Arachnida > Araneae > Nephilidae > Trichonephila > Trichonephila clavata. Next base: position 84,023 of record BMAO01034521.1, on the reverse strand, counting down.
AATAGACAGTTAAATTACAACTTGTGTCAGTTTTTTCAAGTTTGAAATAATCTTGTTCAATGATTTGTTTTTATTTTTGATTAAAGCAACACTTTAAAGCAATACCGGAGATACTGGTGACCAATCTCGTAATTCTAAACCTTGTTCAAGAAATAAGAACGAAATCTGAGCGGGTGCCCTCTCTCCAAACTTCAATAACACGCCATTCTGAGAAATTTGAGCCATTACATACCTAACGTGTATTCAGTCAATATATCTCTACTGATGTCATTTATGCATCCCAAAAATAATGTAATACTCGCTTTTAAAATTTAAGTTAATTAAATAATTCAGAATTAAATGAAAATTGGGGCGCTGTGCAACGCTCTGATAAAATGTTCTTTTTACTATTCTATAACTCATTTAAATAAGTAATATAAAAAAATTAAGTCAATTCCTATTTAGATCAACAAAAAATTTATTTTAGTTACTTTTTATTAAATAGTTACAAATAATATAAATATGTGTATGCATATGACAGAATCATATCACTAATGACAGTTAATTGTTATAATTATCATTAAAGTATCGTATTGTCATCCAAAACAATCGTGTATATAAAATTTCAATTCAACTGTTCAGCTTTTGAAACGTGAGAAGCAAAAAACTTTTAAAGTTTTGACCCAAGCCGCTAAAAATGAAGCCAAAGGGGCTGTATCTGTAATTTTTTAAATACCTGATTTCGGTCAATAATTTTAATAAAGAAAATTAAATTATCGTATTGTTACCCAAAGCAATAGTGCACAGAAAATTGCAACTCAAATGGACGCATTAAAATGTGAGGAAAAAAACCTTTTCAAATTTTGACACAAGTCACCAAAAGGGTCTCAAAGTCGCCAAAAATGTTGCCAATGTAGCTGCATTTGTAATTCTTTGAATAATTAGTTTTAATCAATTAATTTTTATTTATTATAATTAAATGCCTGTATTGTCATCCAAAAAAGCGTGTATATAAAATTGCAGCTCAAATGAGTGCTTTAAATTGCATTTTATTAAAGATTGAAAATTTGAACAAGATAAATATAGAGAGTGAGTTAGCTAATTGAAGGAATTGAAAAAAGGTTTCACTTAAGCAATAGAGAGAACATATATTACTCATACATGGTAATAAAACACTTACTTTGGAATACTTCTAAGGAATCTGAATTCCGTGACAGAATAACAGTAACTCAATTCTATCAAGTTAGATATACAGGATGTCCAGCCTTAATGTGACCCAATAGCTAATTCGCGAACCGTTCGGCTTAGACATGTACTTCCAATTTGAAAAATGTTTTTAAAAAGGTAAGGGAAGTTTTTACGTGCTTTTCGAACCAAAAAAACCTATTTAGAAAAAAATTACCAAAATTAAATTTTTATACAGTCCCCAGGTCCTATCACTTATATTTAGGAAAAGATGCAGTACACACAAAAACAGAGTTATTACAAAAAAGTTTCATTTTATTACAATAAAAACTGACCGAGTTATGGAACTTTGAAAGTCGCATATTTCCTAAATTTTCCCGGTCGTTTTCAAGAAGCTAGTAAGGGGCCGTCTTCAAAGTGAAATTAATTGGAACTCTGCCAGGAAACTTTCGCTCTTGCACGTCACTTACGTAAATCGTTTTTAAATTTAAAAGTACATAAATTACGTTAATAATACAATAATTGAGTACTTAAGAAATAAAATTTATTCTGTACGTGTAAAATATAGACAAAACAAAATATTTTTGACAAAGAAAACATTTCAAAAGCAGTTCCAAAAAAAAATAGGCTTATTTGCTGCGGTACTGATAATGGAGATTATTAAAAATCTTTTGTGTAGTCGCTAGCAATTGTAATATTACGAATTCTAGTACGGGAGAACGAGATGTATACAAATGAAGAATACTGCGAAATGGTACTGTTGTATATGCAGTGGAATCGCAATAAGAGAGAGGCGGCAATACTTTATGCAATTAAATTTCCCAGTCGAAGACATCTATCCTATTGTACAATTGCCCGTGCTGTTCAACGCTTGTATAAAACCAGGAGTTGACATAGTCGTATTCCTTTGTCTCGTGCCACACCTTCAAGCTTGCGGATACCCGATGAGGATGTTCTAGGATATGCCCTGGCTCATCCTGAAAGTAGTGTCCAGGATATTAGCAAGGCTTATTCCTACTCAAAATCGATGGTGTGGAACATATTATATACGTACGGTGCATATCCTTATCGTCCAGTCCTGGCGTAGGAACTAATGCTCGGAGACCAGGAGCGTCATTTTGACTTTTGCAGTTTCGTGTTAAATACACTGGATGAAAATCCAGATTTTTTAAATGAAGTTTTGTGGTCGGATGAATGCCAGTTTTTGAGGCAAGGCACTATTAATTCGCAGAATACGTATTATTCGTCCCTCGAAAACCCACATCTAATACGACTGAATTACCACCAAGTGCGTTGGTCGGTGAATGTGTGGTGCGGAATATGGAAGAGCACCTTAATTGGCTCAATGTGTTTCGATGGACCTTTAACATCACAATCATACACGGAAATTTTATCTGGACCATTAGCCGATTTTTTAGAGGATGAAGTTTCGTAAGTCCTCTGGATTTCTTTCTCTGGGGCTTCCTGAAAAACAAAGTGTACGAACGTGAATCCACGAGTAAATCCGATTTACTCAATCGAATCAGCATGGCATGGAGGTCTGTGACATCAATTATGTTGCAGAAGCTACAAGCGGAGTTTCTGACGCGGGTGCGATACTGCCTTTCTGCGGAAGACAGAATATTCTGCGGAATACAAATCCTGTATTCTTTTGCTGCTATTTGTTAAAATAAGCTGTTTTAATCTTTTCGGTACAAGTTGTATTTCTTTAATTAACTTTTATTGTTTGCCATACAGCAATACAAATTGTCAATCTATGATGTTTAAAACGATGTTTCAATATTACTATGATGTAGATAGTGAATTACTGTTCTCTAAACTCAATGTATATACGACCCCCTTTTCTGAGCAATTCAGATGCTTCAATTTTATGCAGGCATAACTCGGTCAGTTTTCATCGTAATAAAATGAAACTTTTTGTGTTTACTTTGTTTTTGTGTATTGACTCTTTTCCTGAATATAAGTGAAAGGACCTGGGGACCTTATAAAAATTTAATTTTTGTAATTTTTTTCTAAATTGGTCTTTTGGTTCGAAAAGCACGTCAAAACATTCCTTGCCTTTTTTAAAACATTTTTCAAACTGGAAGTGTATATCTAAACCGAACGGTTCGGGAATTAGCTATTGGGTCACATTAAGGCTGGACACCCTGTATATATTCTGTATATATACTCAATAATTTCGAATGTAGATGAGGAAATTTATTTTTTATCTGATTTTAAGTAATGATCTGTAATAAAAAAAAGTGGACAATTTTGAGGTATCACGTTATGTAAGTACTTAAATATTTTATTTTTGTAAACATAAAATATCATTCGTAAGCATTTATAATTATTTTTTCAAAAAACTACTTCCTTAAAACCCCATCAGCGCTTGTAATTTAAATAAATAACCCAAAAAAAACACGTTAAGCAAAACTAGAATATAGGGTACGAGTGTGCATTTCAGCTATAAGAAAATAGAAAATGAATAATTTAATTCAATTCTGAAAATATCTACTTCATCATTGTTTTTCATTTATTAATATTTCAATAACAGAGGAATTTTAAAATGTCTTCTTAAAACTTAATTCTTAAGCTAAAATTTATTGCTTATAATCGAATCACAACTTATGACTATCTCTCTTAGTTTAAGGTATCCGACTACCTTAAAATTGTGAATTTTGCCAAAGACTGATAAATTCTTTTTATGATTTTATTTTATAGGCCATCTTGTTATATTTATAAAAATACCAAGTTTATCATTTTCCGTTTAATAGAACAAACACTACAAATGCTTTAGTAAAAGCAGATGCCATTACTTTAAGCAAGATGTCACAATTTAAAATGCGTTTTACTCGAAATGTGATTTTTTGAAAATAATCAAACGGGGTCAGCGATTGCTAAAATTTTTGAAAATAATTAACTGAGTTTTTTTGTGTATGCTCTGTATAATAGTAGAATTGTTTTAACCTTCAGATGTATCAATCACTGTTTTATTACAAACTTTACAGTCCCTTATGTGAATATAATCACTGTTTTTTTAAGCAATTTTATATATTAACTGAGATAAAGTGCTGTAGTTTTTGTAAATACTAAAACATCTCTTATCCTGAAGGTCATTTCGACAATGAATAACACAGCAACACATCAGAATTCAAAAATTGAAAATTTGTTCATAAACCTTTGGTACAGAATGGACCGCGTATATATTATTTTTTGTCAATTTTTACCCATTTTAGTTATAACAATTTATTTTTCTCTTCTTAATTTTAGCATATTTTTCTTTAAATGTACTAAAACATCCAAAAACAACAAAAAAATCCACATCTCTCCATTTTTTTTTAAAAAAAGTTTTCGAAACCAGTCGGATACCTTAAAATCATCTTACACATTGATTTGTTTTTATTATTGATTAACATAGCAATTTTTAAAGCAATATACGTGAGCTATTGTTGACATACTTCATAATTTTTAACCATGATTAAGTGACGAGAACGATACCTGAGCTGGCATCCACCCTCCAAATATCCACAACATACCAGTTTGAGAACTTTAAGCTAAGACAGGATTAAAGTGCATTTGACCCTTTACCCCAGGGACAAGCATTAAATCGATCGCGATTGACCGGTGGACCGCTAAGACATTTTGGGGCTGCCACTTTTACTAAGACCTAAGAAACAAATCCTTAAATCATGCTTGTCAAAAGTGTGGTCCACAGGCCACATGCGGCCCAAAAGCTTTCAAAATGCGGCTCAAACGCAAATTATGAAAATATTTAAATTTACACATTTTTATTTAAAAAAATAAATGTATGCGCAAAATATGCTGCATTAATTTTCGATTTTATTGAAGAGTTAGAAAGAAGATTTCAAGATTTTCGAAAAAACGAAGAGTATTTCAATATATTTTCAACTCCGTTTTCTCTAGGAATAAATAAATTACCTTCAAACCTTCAAATGGAATGCATTGAACTGCAAAGTGACATCATTCAACTGAAAGGAAAATTTGGGAATATTTGAATGCTGGAGTTTTATGAAGATTACCTACACCGCGATAAATATCCTCATTTTGACACTCATTGGCAGTACTTATATTTGCAAACAGTTATTTTCCAAGAATGAAGCATACAAAATCCAAAAAATAGGACAAAAATCACTGACAAACATCTTGAAAATGCATTAAGAATTTGTAACTTCGTCTATTGAACCCGATATCGATTTGGTTGCTCAACACAAACGCAAATTCATTCATCTCATTAACTTAATTTTTTCCCACCTTTATGAAATCCAAAAAAAATGAAACGAAACTTTTATACATTTAAAATAAATGAGTACCTATTCATGTCTAAATCAAATTTAAGAAAATTATAATAAAATAAGTTAATTTATTTTGATAAAACTATATAGTGAGTTTTTATTTCAATTTGTTAAAAGAAGTATTGTATGTGCGGCCCAGAAAAAAAATTATTTTTGCAATGCGACCCAGAAAAAAAACTATTTTTTCAATGCGGCCCACAAGCGGTCATAGTTTACAGACCAGAGGTTCCCAAACTTTTCTGACTCTTGGCCCCCTTGCCACGTTTTTTGACTTTGGGTACACCCCTGCTTACCTAATGTTAAATTGTTGCACAATGATCAACTTCAATGTCTTTTTGACAGCTGGTACAGAGCTACTTACTTTAAAAGATCAAAATTTTTAACCGGAGTAAAGTATAGTACTTAAAACTTAAGAAAAACATGTTAATTAATTTTAAATTCAACAATAGATAAAATAATTGAGCAAAAACAAAATGAATGTGGCGCTTCAATAACAAATTTTCAACATTTGGTATCAATCCTGTTGAGTGTAACCTTAAATTTCTATTAATAGAGTATCCAGTCTTCTTCTTCTTTTTTTTTTTGTTTTGTTTACCTTAGTCAAAGCACTCTCAAATCTAGATTTAAAATCTGAATAGGGGGTATTTAAATGAAGGTAGGTTCAAAAAACATAATCCTATCAGAATGTCTGTGACAAAATGAGAAACTGGGAAAATTCACGACGTCCAATAAATATTACACTCCTTTAGCTTAATTCTGGCAATAAAAGCTGTGAAATGATGGTCCTTGTTTTTAATTAAATATGTGATGAACCCTTGTAATTGTGCAAATTAACCATTTTAAATTTAGTACATAAATCTGTTAAATAAATAAAATCTAGTTTCCCTTGATTATATTTTCTTTAAAAATAAAACCACATTGTGGTTTAATGACAGCCTCTATCGTAGACCCCCGTTTACCCGTAGACCCCCGTGGACCTCTAAATTATTTTTTCACTGACGTAGACTCCTTGCAAGTCGTCATAGACCGCTGGGGATCTATATAGACCACTTTGGGAATCACTGGTTTAGACAGTCATGTCTTAAAGAAACATATTTATGGTGCACCGATGCCTGCTAGACTTTACAATCGTCTTTTCGCAGTCGATGCGACTGTATTTACTAAAGCTAATTATTCGATGAATGTGTAGACACACTTATGTACCTTCATTGGAAGTGAACGATGAAGCTTAACATGTTCACTGTCCCTGTTGGGTAAAAAGCCGTAACTGTGCAATTCAAGCCGTTGAGACACAGAGAAATAAATTTTACCCCACACTCCGAGAGACGGGGATAATAAATGCTGATGATTAGCCCTTCCCGCAAAAGCACGGGATTGGCTGTTAGCTAATCGAAAATCTGTTTTTTGTGCAATAAATAAAAACAAATTAAAATGAATAGTTGAACAAAATTTTTTACCTTTGTTCTTTTATTTATGACCTTAAATTAAGAAACATTATATATATATATATATATATATATATATATATATATATATTGTATAAGACAACGTTTCTCAAGCTGTGGGGCGCGCCCCCTAAGGGGGCGAGAAAACTCTACGAAGGGGTGCGAGCATATTGAAAAGTCGGAAACAAAAGATTATTTAAAGAAATTATTAATTTACTGAAAGTAAGCAAATAAAATACATTCTGACGTGATAAAAATAAAATATACATTTACACTAATATAATACACTTATAAATGTATGAGTATTGTGCAATGTATTTTATGATTAATTTAACAATGCTAAGTTAAGAACTAGTTTGATAATTACCAGGGACCCCATGGGCTTGTACTAACACTTATCTTGATAATTTGTACGGTTTATAATTGATCCCTAATCTGATGCTGAATTAAAGTTACGCGATTTGTTTCCTAATGTCATCGTTTCCCATGTAGGTGCGCCATATGCGACGTCTTTTTTTTCAGGGCGTAGGGGGGGGGAGGAATAAAAATAAGCAAATCCTCTGAATAATCTCTGTCAAGGTCTTTTTGTTGCATTCCGAAGCCATTGGAATAATTTTATGGATATCAGTGCACAGAAAAGATCGTACTTCGGAAAGACGTAGATATACTTCCAGAAAATTAATGCTTTGGCTGAGCGAAACGTTTATATAAGCCGGTGGCACGTAAGAGGTTGAAGTCGCATTGTAGCTTTAGCGCAATGTATAGTATCATTGTGTGTGTGTGTGTGTGTGTGCGTGTGTGTGTGTGTGTGTGTGTGTGTGTGTTGTGTGTGTGTGTGTGTGAATTCAATATTTTGTTACTGTAAGGAGGGGGCGTGATGAAAATTATGGTTGAATATTAGGTCGCGAATATTGAAAGTTTGAGAAGCACTGGTATAAGGAGTTGTATAATCTATATAAAGGATCTTTTTAAAGGAGTTGTATTATCTATATATATAAAGGAGAAAAGGGACTCACTCATCACGATGTCTCCAAATCTATTAGATCAGGGGTTCTTAACCTTAACCTCTGGACACACCTGACAAACAGGAAATTGGTGCCGGGCACAATTAAAAAAAAAGTATAATGATTCTTTATATTTCTTTATTTTATTGCAATCGTAAGCATCATAAACAATATTCTACGCTAAAAAAGTGGCAAAATAAATTCAAAATAGTAATATTTAAAGCAATTTTTTTCATTGCATATATGTTATCATCCTCTAATTTTTCAAAGTCAGGCGTATAAGATGGTATTCCCAATCGAATAGCATCTTCGATGTTGCTATCGTTAGGTCAAGACCTGATTGTTTATTTAATAGAGTTCATTGCTGAAAACAATTATTCACATAAACATGTAGAGCCAAAACAGGATCGGGGTGGACCACGGGTTGGCCATGTGTTTGATATTAATGTAGTATATATAGCGGACAATCACTGGCGCAGAAAAATAGTTTCGCGGGCTCAATGGCACCCGCGGGCACAGGGTCAAGAACTTCTGTATTTTACCTACAGTCTTGAAATTTGGTAGGCCTGTTCCTCTCATAAGTAGAGATCCACTAAGAACAGATTTTGCGAAAATGAACCCTTAAGGTTCGTTGCCAGGGCTGAAGGTGTGTTACAGATAAATATTCTCTCTTTTGAACTATAGGACTTGCAAACTTGAAAGGTAAGGCAAAAGGTAGCCACGTTTCTTTTAAGAATTACAGGTCCACTACAAAAAGGGATCTTGTAAAAATCAACTCTCGAGGGTAATCGTGAAGTCTAAGAAGAAAAAAACAATTCCTGTTTTTGAAACTGTTAGATTCACATACTTGAAACTTGTTCAGCATGCTTCTTTTGATGAATAGAAATCGGCTAAGAGCTGCTTTTAAGTAAATTGACTTTTACGGGGGGAGCGTTGAGTTACTAGATGCTAAAGACAAAAAAAATTCCATTTTTTGAACTAAGTCTGGTAAAGTCTGGTAAATAGGAAGGGGGGATATGGAAGCATTTTAGTGCAAGTTTAAACGCTAACGTTGCTTTTTACCAATTGGGATCGATGCCCTGGTGCGTTGTCGTGCAGAAGATACCCCGCATCACTTTTCCATGACTTCGGCCTTTTACGACGAATGGATCCCCTCAAACGACGTATTCGAGAAGTGTGCATCTTCAGCGATTTCTGCAAGAGTCTGACGACGATCTTTTCGAATACATTCAGACATCAACGCAAGATTTTTCGCGTTCGTAAATTCGGTCGTCCAACGTGTTCATCGTCTTCGATGTATTACCAGCCCTCTTTTAAACACAGGTGCCATTCGTAAACCTTGGATATCTCTATCGTAGATTCATAATACACACACCTTTCTTAGCATTTCCAAAATCTTCATTTGTGTCTTACTAAAGCGTTTACAGAATTCAATGTTCAACGCGGTTCAAGAAAAACCATCTTTCTTATATCGCAGAACAAAGCTAAGTAGCTTCGGAAGGTAACAGTTCCGCACGCAGCAATATTTAAAGAAATAGGTTTTCCCCAAGAGGATTAGTAAGAGGCTAACGAATAGACCCGTTACAAGATCAGCCATAATTAGTACAAATTATACAATTTATTATTTTTCTAACTTAACTTATAAACAATTCAGGGCATGAAATGCACATCACTTCTAAGTATAAGAGCAATCACCCGGCAATAAGGATACTTAATATTTGAGTGTAATGTAATTCATTTATATTCTTAGCACACATGGTTTAATTCAATTTAATTCTGTTATTAATTGTATGACCTCTGGTCGTTATTATTGATCTCTATCCTATGACTTAATCGTCAATTAGCAACATTCGGTCATCCAGAATTTACTCCTTGCTAACTTTCAATTAGCTCCGAACTGCTCTCACCTAACTACGTCTATCTAAAAGCCAATGCTTAAATAGAACCATTTATTTGAATAAATTGAGTCTTCTTCTTCTGGAGAAAGTTTTGAATAAAATAGATCAAGTCTTCTTCTTCGAGGGAAAGTTTTGAATATAAAAACAGTTAAAAAGACAGAAATTTATCTCAAGAGGATTAGTACAGGTTCGCGAATAGAACCGTTACAGAGCATAAAATACCTAAAGAACTGTGCCTGTATAATCCACATTTTACGAAAAAATACGAATAAACAATGTATGGTGTCACTGCCTTATTGGACTCATCAACAGCAGTATTGGCAAATATTTGTAAAAGCTTTTCAAAATGCTCTCCGCGCATATCGAGGCCGTTTTGAGCCCGCAATGGAATGAATGAGGGACGCGGTGTTTACCAAAGTACAAGCAGCATCCAGGCATGCAACTAAGGCCTGTTGTGTGTCACAACGTCTGGATACATCAATTTCTTTTGAAGATCTCAAATGGAAAAAAATTCCAAGGGTATAAGATTTGGCGATCAGGGCGGCCATAGAACTTGACCTCTCACGTCCAATACTGAGGCCAGGATTTTCTATAACTAACCATTCACGCACAAGAGCCCACATATGCATTGAAGCTCAATCATGAACCATAACGTGTCATCATTCATTCGACATCATTTACCGTATTTTTTTTGTTTTGTAAACTATAGATCGTACAGGAACAGTTCTTTGGGCATTTTTTTATACTAACAACGAGGACTCTGGCTTGTCAAAGTTTGGGCGCTATTTATGGGAAAACCTGAAATAATACATACATACATATATATGTAGTGTTTCAAGTCAACACCAAGCTTTTTTAAAAACGGTTTTATTCAGCAAACAATCTATACGTCTGTCAATGAGAGAAAAATAACGCCAAGTGAAGTCTAAATGTCCTTACCACTTGTGTCTATATGTGTTAAGTACCCGTCTTAGTTATGAGTTATACTTGACAGTTAAGAATGACAGATGGGGCTATAAAAAATTAATGATCAAGGGTTAGAAGTGTTCTGTTTGGACTAACTGTTCGGAGTTGAATGTTTAATTTAAGACTTGAAGATGTAACGGGAAATAAAAGTTGAGTGGTATATAGGGAGTTTAATTTTATATTTAATTTAATAATCCTTGCATGTATGTATACGTATATATTAATATATCAAAGAAAAAAATATTTTTAATTTTATTTTTTGTCCATTATATTCGCTTTGTTTATGCAGAATATATAAAGTCCAACAAAAAGGTTTATTTAAAAAAAAAGGTGTATATGGAGAGAAATAAAACACAAATTGGATCATTATCATATTAAAAGTAAGCATTTTATTTCAAAATTTCAATAAGTTTATTCATATCATCCAGTTTAAAAACAGCACATGAAAATAGAGAACAAAATTTTTGACAATGGAGTTACATTTTTCCTAATAAAGCAATAATAACAGAGCAGAATGGCATATTATTTACTGCTTAATAAATAACAAAGATAATTAAATATATACACCATGTTACAATCTACTTCACAAATAATTTCATTTCCCCAAGAAAAGTTCTCCTTTGGCGAAGAAGTATTTTCAGTTGGTTTCCGTATTTGTGGTTGAAGTTTCAACATTCAAGAGAGTTGTTTGAACTTTTGCATCCAACATTTGAGAAGTGCAAGTCTTGTTTAATTCTGTGATGCATAGCTGAATGGATGAAAAATAAGAATTATATTCAGTTTTTTAAAAAAAATTTTATATACCTTAATTTGGTACTTACGTATTGTACAAATCACCAATTAACATTTAATCAAACAACGTCGCCAAATGATATTATTCTTTTAGCACATGCGCAAAAACAAATTCCCACGTACACCGCGTTCCTTACGCAGTAATTGCAATAAAAATGTGTTTCCTTCAAATGGACTGTGCCATTTAAGCTATCCGACAGCCCTAACATTGTGAATTTTGCCAATAATTGACGAGTTTTTTTTATGACTTTATTTTATATGTCATTTTATTAGCTTTATAAAAATACCAAGTTTACTATGTTCTGTTCACAAAAGTAAAAACTACAAGTGTTTTAGTAAAAGCAGATGTCATTACTTTAAGAAAGATGTCATACTTTAGAACGCGTTTTACTCGAAATGTGTTTTTTTGAAAATGCTCAAATAAGGACAGCAATTGCTGAAAAAGTTTTGAAAATAATTAACTGAAATTTTTTGTGTAGATTCTGTATAATAGTAGAAGTGTTTTAATTTACCAATCACTGTTTTATTGTGCAGTTGCCACTGTTTTATTTACAGTCCCTTATGCTAACAGCTTGCATGATTATCCACAGTTATCTTGGGTTTGTATATGTTGCAGTTAATTATTATCTCGAGAAAACTCGGATGAAGCTGAATTTGTCAGTACGATTTGTTTTGTCACGGTTTTACTCGGCCAGGAGGAAATGAAAGAAAATATTCAGCTTTGCTTGGTAGTTAGCCAAGGTTGGTTGGTTTCGCGGTTCTTTTAGCGGGACTGGTCACGTGTTTTTCCTATTATGTAGTAGACGTCGGCTTGCGGATTATTAATGTATAAAGAAGGATAGTTGCGTTGAAAAAAAAAGTAAAATAATGGTGATGATGCAATATAGAGAAAGTGATGATTTTTCATATAGTGATTATGAAGAGGTGAACATTGAAAAAAGTGGAAATGATTCTTTTGTATGTAGTCTTATTGAAGACCATTATATACTCTTATTAAGACAGTGTACCCTACGTTCCCGTAAAAGGGATTCTAGAGATAAGCCAGTAAGAAAAGAGACCACCAGTGTACAGAATGTCAGGTATTATTTTGTGTTGTCCCTTCTTTTCAAAAATAATATTTGACTTTTTTCCAGTTGCCCGAGATACACTTAGTATTGTCTTTTTTAATTGTACTAATGCAAGTCGTTTGTGCATTAAATTTCAATTCTGGTGATTCCTTCATGATGTTGCATTTTTTACAAACAGCAGTTTACAAGGTGATTCATAAAGAAGTATACACTTTCTAGATGCTGTAAAACATTAGCGGTTAAGGACAGATACCACCTCTGTGAAACGTAAGGTAGATGTACCCTTTGAGAGTTTGTGTTTAGGCTCTGATGGAAGTGACGTAAGCAATAGAAGGTGTGTCGCGTGACTGGTGAGTCGACATGGTGGTGTCTGCAGAGGAGAAGACTCTTTGTGTTATTGAATGGAATCCGCAACTACTGTGCGATGTCAATTTCGATCACGATTCGGAGAAAAAACCCCAACTGGAAAATCTATCTGAGAATGGCATGGAAAACTTTAAACTACGGGTTGTTTGTGCAAAAGTAAAAGTTCTGGAGGATGCCGAAACAACTGTGACGGATCTATCCACGTCCTTCCTTTAATATAATCCTTTTGAGAATTATTGCGTACCTCAGAGATTTGATAGCTGAAAGAATCAAAGTGACGACTGATCACTGAAGTTTAATTATTGTTCAGATAACTGGAATAGAGTAGATCTGATTCTAAAATAAGAGGGTCGATATTTAAAGTCTTCTTATTATTCGCGCCTCTCGTTATTATTCCACTACAGTAAGTGAGTGAGTGAGAATTAACGTTGCACTGTTCAGCTACACGAGGCCTTTTGGCGACAGACCTCGTAATTTCCAACCATCGTCAAGTGACGTGGACGACACCTCAGCTGGCACCCCTCTCCTAACTACCACACCATACCAATGGGAAGACGTATGAGCTCTTGACAGATTACACAAGCATCGGGCCCGTACACGGCGGGTCTTCAGTGGTACTGGGCTTAACTCATGATTCGCTAGCCACGAGTCCGATATCTTGACCACTTGGCTACCACGGCCACATTATTCCCCATATTACTTAGATTGTGTAATCAACAAATAGATTGATTTCTTATACGGCTAGTCTTCCTTCCCTTCCTCCCATATCTCTAGACGGGACTGGCAGAACATCTCAGTCCTTACACAGCGTATCACAGCCGCTATCAATGGACTTGATACCTTAACATGCGTTTGGGTGGAAATGGCATAACGTCTTGGTGTATGTCATGTGGCTAAGGGTTCACTCATAAAACACCTGTGACTGTCTCGAACAAAACTTTAAATAGTCCCACTCAATTCTGTTACAGTGGACATTCAATATCTTACATTATTCTTAATTTATAGTGCATTGAAACTGTATATTTCTTTGTGAATCACCTTGTATATTATTCTCTTTTAGTTAATAATTGAAACTAATCAATTGTAATTCGAAAAAGGCGAAACTTTATAACGGACCTATACGCGCCCTTCTATTAACCCTCTTGGGAAATCTTGGGGCTATGGAAATCAACAACCCTTTTCTAAAGAGGAAACCGAGATATACAGATTATGTTTATTATATATAATTCAGGTTTGCTTGCTAAAAGTTAAAGTGAGATATAAGTTGGAGAAATAGATGGAAGAGCGTTAGTAAGTCAGTGTGAGGGAAGAGAGATAGAAGGTTAGAGTTATAAAGAGATAAATCATTATGTAGTGGAAAATTGCTATTTAATAGAAGTTACCAAGAGATTGAAATATTCCGAAGTAGAAGATAAGAAGACTATCTACAGTAAATTTATTAATCATATTTATAGCGCGTTTTGCTATTTAAATTATTAAAGATATTTAAGAGACAATTAATCACATATCTACCGTTTAAAGCAATATTAAAGTAGAAGATTGATTAATAAAAAGTGGATCACAATTGATAAGTGTTCTCCGAACACGCGACTCTCCTCACAAACCCTCTGCTCTCTACTTGGAAACATCTTATTTAATCTGATCAATTGATTTGTGTTTGAGTTAATTAGTGTGTTGAATAAATAATTAGAAATTATCATGTCGAGTCGTCCTTCACTTCCTCCCACACCTTTACCCAGGTCTCAGAGTAGACAGAGGAGGGGGGCGACTCTCGTCACAAACCCTCTGCTTTCTACTTGGAGGCATCTTTTTTAATCAGATCAATTGATTTGTGTTTGAGTTAATTAAAGTGTTGAATAAATAATTAGAAATTATCATGTCGAGTCGTCCTTCACTTCCTCCCACACCTTTACCCGGGTCTCAGAGTAGACAGAGGAGAGGGGCGACTCTCGTCACAAACCCTATGCTCTCTACTTGGAAGCATCTAATTTAATCTGATTAATTTATTTGTTTTTTAGTTAATTAGAGTGCTGAATAAATAATTAGAAATTATCATGTTGAATCATCCTTCACTTCTTCCCACACCTTTAGCTGGCTCACAGGGAAAAATTAAAATTACAATTTTAAAATTACAAACTGCATTTGAGATCGAAATCCTGTGAAAGACATATCAATTTCAATTACGAGAAAAATCTATTTATGTGAATTAATTTTAAGAGTAAACCAAATGTTGAACATTTCACTTAAATCGATTATTACTCATAAAAAAAATTAAATGTTATTTTTGAGTAGAATGACACATAAAATTGGGACACACGTTCCACTACATGAGCGATCTCAACGGAATTTCCTTTTGAAAGAACATTTAAGAAATATTGTATACGTAAAGCAAATAAAAAGGGAAAACATGTAAAACAAACGTCTTGAGATTCATTTTGTATCATTCTCGTCATCAGTTGTTTTTCTGCAAAATACCGAAGAAAAAAAATTCGAATTTTTTATGAGTTTACGTTTTTTTAAAGAATGTTGAATTATTGCGATAGTCAAACAGTTGCTTTTTAGTAAAGTAATAAAACTTTCATCTCTGAACTTAATTTATCTAAAGCATTACTAAATATAAATAATAAGATAAAAATAAGAAAGGAAATATATTTTAAAATAATATTTTTTATATTATCATATAAAAAATCCTCCACTTGGATGAATTAGGGACATTTTTAGCGTTAAATAATTGTTATAATAATTTCTATCGTCATATACGTGATTTTAAATGTACAACCTCTGGCAATAAAGTTCAGTGAATGAAGTCGTAATTGCTGATCTGGCAAAACTGGCGAAACAAAACGTTGTAGATGAGCAGCGGCAGTGTTGACCATATGACACCACCGTTGTTCATGTGAGCGTTGTTTGTGTTCTGTGTAAGACTTGTTTCACAAAATGCTTGTTTAGTGCGCTGGTTCTTAACTGTGAACAGGAAAATGAACGAGCAAAATATCACTTTAAAGTTTTGTTTTAAGCTTGGCAAGACACCGACAGAAACTTATTTCATGCTGGTACGTGTTTAAAAAAAATCAATCACCGTCCATGAAGTGTGTGTACGAGAAATTCACCCGTTTTCGAAAAGGCCGGGAAAGTGTTTCTGGCAAACCACGTAGCGAAAGACGGGTGACCTCAGTCAGTGGTGAAAATATTAAGAAAACGAGTAAATCAATCACGAAAGATCGTCGATTGATTGTGTGCATGATAACTGGACGATGAATGCTGCGAGTTTCATTGAAATTTTGACCCGTTTCAGGAAACGTCTAAGCAGGTTACAACCCCAGTATGCACAAGGTTCAGGGTTTTTGGTTCCCGACAATGCTCGCCCTCACATAGCCAATATTGTCGAACAGTTCCTGGCAAAAAAAGAGGGTGTGGAAAATTGAACATCCACCATTCTCACCAGATCTCAATCCTCCAAACTTCTACTTATACCCCGATTCAAACTGGCTTTGAAAGGAAAGAGGTTTGATGATATTTCTGACATCCAACGAAACGTGACGAAGCTTTTGAACTCCATCCCAGAAGCAGACTTTTTGCAAAGTCTCCAAGACATGTACAGCAGATCTTAGGGGTCCATAGTTATGAGACGTAACTGTTTCGAAGGACTGTACTACAACTTTTGTTAATATTTCATCTACGTTAATGTTACAGGATTATTTACCGAACTTTATTGTCAAAGGTTATATTTTAACTGCAGACCATTATATTTTTTTACACCATTAGAGATATAATTTAATGTATACAGACTATAGTGTCAATAATGTTGCTTAATGCTATAGCTTAACTGATTTTTTTTTTACAGTACTGGATTGTTACTTGACAAACTTGAAACTATATTCTTTTTCATTATCTAACCTCTAAAATATATCAAAATATATTTCAAGAAATAAATATGCATGAATACTTTAATAGAATGTAAAAACCCGGTATTTTTCCGTTTCGCCGGCGCAGGCGATAAAGTCACCAAAAATGATGCAACCGACTAAAAAAGAATATTCCCGCTGGAAACTTTTTACCATGACACTTTCAAAACAAGTCGGGTTTTGCCGGGAAAACAGAAAAGTATCAAAAATCATTTTAAATGGTCTTAATAATAGAATCTGGAAGTTATTATAAAAATGCTAATATTTACTACTTTAAAATTGTGATACAAAGGAGCCTACAAAATGCAATTTATTAAAATTTTTTTTTTTTTTGATAGATTACAGTTTCTACTTTGGATTTTCAATAGCAAGAAATTGTAATTTACTTATAAAATTTTCGAAGTTATTTTTTTTTGTATAATTTCAAGAACACAATAAAGAAAGATGTTTAATAAGTCAACATGAGAGAATTTGTTTTAAGGCTTTAGAGAATGTTACTTATTTTAAAAAATTTCATGTTTGGATTCTCAGTGTGAAGAGCTTCGGAATTAATATTTTTTAATATAATTGACTTATAACTACATTATGAAACTAATATTTGCTTCGAAATTCAGATTTTTTAAAGGATTATTGAGGCAGCTTTTTAATTATTTCTAAGGGGAATTTTATTACAATAAAAATTTTGTCTTCAAAAATCTTGTGAACCCTTTATGGTAAATTTGGTTGCTGAAACAATGAAATACGGAAACTATATATTTTAAAAAAATAATAAAAAGTATTAAAAATGATGCATTATCTATAAATAAAAACAGAGACAAATTTTTTAAATGAAAAATGTTAGTTCAAATGTAGGAAGGATATTTAATTACCTGGAAATCGTCCATCATGTACTTTTCTATACTATCCAACTGAAAAATAATCAATCATTTTAATTTATTTGATGTAAACTCTTCAATATTGAGTTACAAAACTATTATGAAAATATAGGTGTATCTTTCGTTCTCTCAACGCATAACATAAGTATCATTATATTATTATCGAAGATATACCTGTCAATAAACGTTATAATTAATATAAATATTTTGGATAAAAGAATGATTTTTTAATGTTTCATATTATAAAAGTAAGTTAATGCTTTCAAAAATATCAAACTTAAAAATTCCTCGATACTTACTTCAGAGTCATGCTCTTCTACACAGTCGTATAGCTAAAAGAAAGAGAAAAAATAAATCAAACATTAGATAAAAATGACCTAATTTATAAACAAAGATTATTTAAAGCTGTTTATATATATATATATATATATATATATATATATATATATATATATAATATATATATATAAATTTATCCAATAAATATTTTGACGTATGTTTCTACTTTTGAAACAATTAATTACCTGGTAAATATTCGTTTCGTAAAATTCATTAAAGAAGAAAATATTTATTAGGGCGTTTTTCACGTAGTGGAACAAAAGCGCTATTAGGACGCAAATTTCGTCTTCGTTCCATATTTTGTCGTACCTTTTTCTCAGCCAATAAGCAACCAATTGACCTCGGGTTTTCGGCATTGGGTCACATTTGTGCCCTAGATGAGCCAAATCATATTTAAATTTAATAATTTTTAATTTTTTTTTTTGATTTTTTATTGTACTGATACAGATTTGTGTCATTATTTCTTTTCAGCTCAATAGTAGTACATTTAGAGGAGTGGTACAGTACTACTTTCTGTTCGTAAAAAGTTCATTAGTTGCATTATTGTAAAATACAACACGTGAAAAACGCGCTAAAATTACTTGGCCATGCCAATGATTGATATCTTGCTTTTGACTGTGGAGTTCAAAAATTTTTTATTTTAAGATATCCGAACACGTGGAAAATGATGAATTTCGATGAATAGAGATATTTTTGTTTCTTTATTTTATTGAATTGAACAATCTTTTTACTCTACAAAACATACTTTGCTTTGTTTCTACGCTACCTAGCGGTCAAGTTAAAGTCAATTTTATAAAGTTAGTAAAACTGAAAGTGGGTCTTTGATCTACCAGAAATGGGCATTTAAATTGATTAAAATCTATCGTGACGAGTCTGATAACTCAAAATGTTACAAATGAATTTCTATAAAATTTTTTGAACCTGATAGTTATGTTATTTTATAGAGAAAGTACTAAAATATTTCGTATTGTATGAATAATTTTTGAGTTATGGCTTGTTATTTAAATAATAGTCTCATAAAGAGAGAAAGTCACATTTCTTATAATGTTTACTCAATCAGCTCCAAAATTTTCAAATTTTAATAAAACATTAAAATTTTAGTACATTTTCTAGATAACGCATCTAATTTGTTTTAGTAATACGCTTAATATAAGTTTTTAACTTTTTTCCTTTAATTGCTTTGAAATTTTTCAAAAATATTGCTAAATTTTCAATTAAAATTGTGATTTTTTTGTAAAATGTAGGTAATTTATTTTAAATATTGTGAGAGTTAAAACTTAGTATTTATTGGTATTGAGTCCGACAAAAGCATTTATAATATTTAAATATACTATTTTGTTAAAAAGTACTCCGAACGTGTTCGGATGCCTTTTAAACGTACTATTTTACACGGAATCTTTACTCAGAGCTTGTCTCAGCGAGTTTGTAAGATACATAAAACAATAAGACGGCAGTTCAATTATAGAGGAGGCTTTTTCAAAAACTTTTCTAATGAATTACCAAAATTGCTCAAAGTTTATTTTTCCTAAACTTTTCTTTAAGATATACACATTTTTTTCTCCAACACAATGGGTGTTTTTTTTTAATCAATGCATGATTTTAAAAAAAAAAGAAAGAGGAAGAATATGGAGTAATTATTTTGTATATAATTTCTTAGTTACTTTTTCAATTTTAAAACTTTTTTCTTCTAATGAATCTTTGAGGATCGAAGCAAAACGATCGTTCCAAGATCTTAAATCTTAGGAGCAAGTTAGAACGTTGTATTTTTTTAAGTTTTCCGAACTTTGAGGAGTCCTGAGTAAGGAAAATACAGTGGATCATTTTTGAACTGATATGCTATTGAAAACCTCCTAAAGAAGTCTGCGAAAGTACAATACAACACGTATTCGTTGAGCTAGTTTACCCTAAACATATATAACTAGTTTACCCTAAAACAGAAGTAAAGAAAACACCCAACTTTTTTTTAACACAAGTTAAAATCTGCTTCACAAATGCATCTCTCTCTTTCTACTTCATAATTATCAAATACCTTTGACATTTTTCTGTTCTTGACACTTTCTATCTTGTATTTGAAATCCAAGGCGCTCACCCTGTTTTGATTTTGCGACATTACAACTTGTAACGCACCTGAGGACTTTAGTAGGTTCGAGCAAAGATCAGTCATAGTACTTTAAACACAGTTTTAAAATTATTTTTACTTAATCACACTACACAAGTAAAGTGAGAGAATGCACTAAGCATTAAACATGGAAGAGCAATTGCATAGGATTAATTTAACTATCATATAAATAAACGCAGCTATCTGAAAATGAGAGCTCTCTTGACTCCCTCGCTGCTCTATTCTCTTTAGATGACTTACTTTACCAAACGACCTTCTGTCGTAATCTGATTCTTGCTTCAATTTTCAATACCAACCGTCAACCATTATCGTCTACTTTAATGCCAATGCTTAAATAGAAGTACTCATTTGCCTAAATCTCGTCTTCTTCACCGAGAAAGGTTTTCAACTGAACTCACAGCCAAAGATTTATTTTAGCCAAGCAGAGTAGTGGAAGATTACCACGGATAGTCTCGTTATAAAAATGTTTTAAATTATGATTTTTTTTATTATTTGAAGGCATTATATTTACTTGCATTTTTCTTGCTTTGCGCATTCCGCAGCGTATTTCATTCTTTTTTATATTATGATATTTAAGTCATTTTTTCTTAATAATTGTACTCAATTACTAACTTTTTAAAATTTATAGTACTGTTATACGTTGAATAAATTTTTCCTGTTCGTTGTTTCATTGTTTTAGATCAAAAACTGATTGTGTTAAACCAAAGTTCTTAAAGTAATTTTTTACTAAAAAAACATTCAAATTAAATAGAAGAAACATAAACTTTCACAAAATTAGGATCTGTTTCTAAAATTAATGTCTTACGTAGATTATCTGGTATGTTTTTGAATTTTATCAATGAAAAAAAAATAAACAACTGATGCTGGAAATGTTACAGTTGAATCTGCTGCGTTAATGCTTGTTTTAAATATCCAATCATGAAATTTACACACAAAATCATCTTATATCATCAGTAAAATTCCAAACTATAACTTAATTTAGGGAATTTTGCTGAGTCGAAAGAATTTACAGACCTTTATTTTAACGAGCAATAAAACCGATGACAAATTTTATGAAAAATTAATCATGTAATCGAAGATATTTGAGTACTCATTTTATCAAAAACTTTTAATATATATTAACACTTTCGTGACGGGTGTGTCATATGCGCACCAGTCTGAAAACTTAGATGGGCACACCTGCAGAACCAATACAAAACGCGATTCACCAGGGCATCACATGGGTGCTGGTGACGTTTGGGGTGGATGCATATGTGTTTTCTACAATGTTTTCCGTTAATAAGTACGTCGTGGCGAAAAGATTCAGACCAACTTTACCTGAGAGAAAGCTTCTGTCATATTCTGCATATTCTCGAATCGATTGCACTCCCCAATTCCTTCTGGAATTACTTTACGGACGCATTTGTTATAATTGTATTCTTCCTAAAATAAATTAAATTCAGTGATTAATATTAACTTCTTTAAAAGTTTTATAAGTGATAAAGTAAATTCAAGAATCTTCATAAGTAAAGAATGTATTCTTTGGAGGAAACAATCGCTTTAGTAACATGAAATGTGTGGATTAAACACTAGCTAGGTAGAGATAACAAATTACATTTACAAAGTTTTAGTTTAAGATTATAATTCTATGGTATTTATTCAACTATTTGCACAAATCATTATTTAAAAAAAGCTATTCTCTGTTGTGTTTAGGTTACAGCAGTGCTTCTCAAACTTTCAATTTTCGCGACCCAATATTAAATCATACATTTCATTGCCTCCTTTTCTTACAATAACAATGTATTGAATTCAATAATACTATACTTTGAAGCTACAATACGACTTAACCTTTTAAGTTCTCCCGGTGTATATATAAACGTCTCGTTCACCCAAAACATTAAATTCCCCGGACGTAAATATACGTCTTTCCGAAGTATAATCTTTTCTGTGCACACCTATCCATAAAATTTTTCCAAAAGCTTTGGAATGCAATAAAAGGACCTTGTCAGCGTTTGCGAAGGATTTAATTATTTGACAAGATTTGCTTACTTATTCGTACCCCCTCCCCAATGCAGCACATACGTGGGAAATACTGACAATCGGGAGCAAATGACGTAGCTTTTTATCTGAGGTAATTAATTATAAAGCGTACAAATTATCAAGATGTGTTAACTTTTGTATATAATTTAAAACGTGACAAGCTCTTGGGGTCAGTGGTAATTATTAAACTTGTTCTAATAGTATTGTTAAATTAATCATGAAATACGTTGCGTGCAATACTGATATATTTATAAGTATATTATATCAGAGTAAATATGAATTTTATTTATTACTATGTCAGAATGTATTTTGTTTGTTTACTTTCAGTAAATTAATAATTTTTTTAAATAATCTTTTGCTTTCGACTTCTCAATCTGCTCGTAGAGTTATCACGCCCTCCTAGAGGGGGAACACAACAGTTAGAAAAAACGCTGGGTTACGGAGTAAAAGAGGCTGTTTAATTGAAACTTTTCTTCTAGTAAGGTTTTGTATATTAATTCTATATAAGATGTATGGTTTCCTTGTTTGCATTTATTTTATAATAGGCAATCAATCACTATAAAATCTTTTTTTTTAGTTTTGCTAATTTTGGTAAAATTCTTCGAATTTTCACATCTTGCATTATACATATTGTGTTAGAGTCTGTAAAACCATTATACTCAATAAACTTCAAATAATATTATTTGGAAAGATATCAAATATGGTGAATTATACGATTTTAAATCCGAGTTGTTGTTAGAAAAGAATGCCTTTATAAGAAGACGAAGAAGCCATCATCAACAGCTCGCCCGGTTTGAACGAGGTCGTGTAATAGGGCCACGAAAAGGTGGATTTCCTTTCCGTGATATTGCAGAAAGACTTGGCCGGAATGTATCTATTGCGCATGACAGTTAGGTGCAGTGGTGAAGGAAAGATACTGCCTCAAGAAGAATGCGTTCCGGGTGGCCGCTTGGCACTACTGAGAGGGAAGACCGCCGTACTTGGCGTACTGCAGCGTTTCTCAAACTGTGGGGCGCGCCCTTCAAAGAAGGCGTGATAATTCTACCAGGGGCGGTGAGCATATTGAAAAATTGAAAACAAAAGATTGTTTAAAGTAATTATTAATTTACTGAAAATAAACAAACAAAATTCATTCTGACATTATAAAAAATTAAATACACATTTACTCTGACATAAATGCATCAGTGCTTCACAATGCATTTTATAATTAATCTAACAGTATTAAGTTAAGAACAAGTGTAATAATTACCAGTGATCCCATGGGCATGCCATCTATAAAATTATATACAAAAACTAATGCTTATATTGATAATTCTAGGGTTTATAATCAATCCCTTAACTGCCGATTAAAAGTTAAGTGATTCCTTCCCGAATGCCACCTTTTCCAACTTAGGCGAGCATAGATGATGTTATTGTGGGGAGGGAGGAGAGGAAAGGAATAAATGAGGAAATCCTTTGATATAGGTAAAGTCTTCGCAAACACTGTCAAGGTCCCTTTATTGCATTCCAAACCCTTCGGTACAATTTTATCAATAGCACTGCACAGAAAAGATAGTACTTCGGAAAGACGTATATATACGTCCGGAACAATTAATGTTTTGGTTGAGTGAGAAGTTTATGTGTATGCCGGTAGCACTTAAGGAAAAATCATATTGTAGCTTTTGTGTCAAAGTATAGTACTATTAAATTCAATACATTGTTCTTTGCTTGGCGAATTAGAGAAGGGGGTTGCGATGAAAATTATGGTTGAATACTGGGTCGCAAGTATTGAAAGTTTGAGAAGCACTGGTGTAGGTATATGGAGAATCGTAATGCGTCTGCGGCAAAAACTCGAGCTGCAGTTGGTACCACAGTGACACAATAAACTGTTGGAAATCAGTTACTTCAAGGACAACTCCACCCTGTAGCGTGTATTCCCTTGACTCCGAGCCAATACCGTTTGCGACGCTCGTGGTGTCAAACTAAAGATCATTGGTGGAGGGAGTGGAGATCTGTTGTGCTTTCTGACGAAAGAAGGTTCTGCCCTGCTTACAGTGATGGCTTTTTGTTGGTTAGAAGGAGGCCAAGAGAACGCCTTTAATCAAACTGTCTGCGGTCCAGACACACTGGGCCTGCACCTGGAGTCATGGTCTGGAGAGAAATCTCCTATGACAACAGGAGAAACTCTCGGGATGTTAGTCGTGTAATTCAACCTATATTACTGCCATTTATGGTCAGTATTCAAGGGGGAATTTTCCAACAGGATAACACTCGCCCTAACACCACTGTTATAACGCAACGTGCTCTATAACAGTGGTGTGAGGACTTGTTACAATGGCCTGGGAGATACCCAAATCTATCTCCATATGATATCTTTGGATGACAACTTAAGTATCATCTTGACCAAGCATTGATCGTCCCAATATTGGCACAATAAGTACAACAAGCATGGAACTCCATACCACAAAGTAACATTCGGCACCTGTATGATGCAAAGCATGCTCGCTTGCAGGCTTGCTTTGAAAAATCTAGAGGTTACACCTGCTATTAATGTAACCGCATTTTAAGGTTTTAAATGCATTTTCCTGAGCTAAAACTAATCAGTGGTCTTTAAAATTTAACCAATTAAACATGTTAACTAAACTATTGCATTGCCCAAATTTCGTTATTCTACTATAAATTTTGCTTGGTGTAGGGATTTTTTTCCGTCTGTGCATTTTAAAAGTACTATATCATACTGTTTTTTCAAAAAATGTATAAACGTGATTTCTTTTTAAAATTCTTTTTTAATTTTATTCTCTAGTTCCTAGTAATGAGATTTATTCATAATGCTTCCCTTTTGAATAATTTAATAAATTTTATTTAAAAATAGCTATTATTATACTCAAAGAACAAATAAATATGAAAAGCAATATTGAATTCAGATAATTACTCTTAAAATAAAATAATCTTACCCGGAAGGTTAGTATGTCAGTGCAATATTTATACCGGTCACAATTCTTTGGATTCATGGCTGAAAAATAAATGAAACAATTGTATAATTTAATATCAGACTATTTAACACTAAAAGGTACATATATATATGTATACCTTTAATTTATATCAATTAATTTATTATATTTTGTATATTTTAGTGATAATATAAGGGGACACAATGAAGACAAAAATTTGTCAAAAGAGGGAATCGAACTATTTTAGTTTAAATTATTTTCAATATTATTTACTGAAATCTTACGAAATGTGAAAACTCAAAATTAAAAAAGGAGAGAGAAACTTCATTTATAATAGCTTTTATATTCATATATATTTACATTTCAATGACAAATAAAAACTTTGAACTGATTTATTTCAGAAAGAGAAAAATCTCTAATTTTTCTCAATTCTGTTACTTTTTTCTGTCGAGCAAAATGCTTTCATATTTTTTCTATTATTATTAATACATGTAACAAAAGTTGGTATGCATTTATGAATCAAGACAATATTTATTTAAAAAATAGTAGAATTTGGAGCTTATATATTTTTAAAGGAAATTTCAATCGGCATTTATAGAAGAATTTTGCAAACATCAATATCAATTATCTCGAAACACAAACTTTTTCTATACATAGTTAAATTTACTGAATTCAAATTTCATGTGTGAATGTTAATCATTGTAAAAAGAGCAATTTAATGATTTTTTTTAAAATTTCTTTATAACATTTAATTACTAGCTTTTTATCGTATTTTGAGCATAAAAACAGTTTTACATAATACAAATAACATAGAAGAAACAAAAAAAATTGCTAAAATCAATGTTAAACATTTTTTCGTATCATGTACGCTTGAAAAACTTCCCTAGTATTTAACAGTAAGTCTAATGATAACGTTTATCCTGCAAAAAAAGGGGGAGGGGAAGTGAAATGTGAAGTTGAAAAATGAGAGAGAAACTTTTCTGAAACTACCAAATGTGTATATTGGATTCCGTATAATTCCGTCATTTTTATGTTAGATTAAACTAAATAACTAAACTTATGTAACATTAAACTAAATTGCAATTTTTTTAACATTATTTTCTACCTTGCAACATAAGACATTAATATAGCAAACGTTTATGCATTAAACTGATTTTTTACAAATGTACGATTTCTTATGTTTATAACTCAATTGGGAACGCCAGTGTACATAATAAATAATTTGTTATTTTCTTTCCTAAATATTTAAAATATCTCATAGTTAAATAGAATATTTGTTACAACCAATTTTAGTTGGAATATTGGGAAGATTTTCTAATTTTAATGCTATTTTAGGTTAAATCTTTATTCTTCCTCAATTTATTGCAGGCATTAAAGTATTTTATCAGGAATCTCAGGGTTGTTAACTTTCTCTAGAGGACTGAAAATACAAACAATATTAAAATATGTATAACTCTTTGAAATTACAACTAAATAATTCAAATCTTTCACACATTATTTATAAAGGAATGAGGCTTCAGAAAAATGTACAATGCTTAAAATATAATCTTAAGTTTCAAAATTATAAGAATATGAAAATAAAAAATATTTCTATATGAAATATTAATTAAGTTTTACGTTGCGCATGCTATTTTCTAAAGTACAGGGTGCGGCGAAAAAACCCGGACAAATAATTTTTTAAACAACTTTATAAGAAATTAAGAAATTAACAAAATATAACAAATAATAATAAAAGTACACTCGTACTAATAAATAAATTTAATTGGTTGAAATGACCGCCGTTTGCAGCAATGCAGAGGCGCAAATGCTTGCAGAAATTTTCAACAATGAGCCTCAAGTCTTTTACCTTTAATCTATCCCATTCCCGCAGAAACAATTTCTTTAGAGAGTGTAAAGTTTTGTATGGTTTAGTGCAGAATCTCTGGACTCGAAAATTGACCATATACTGTAATCCATGAGATTGAGATCCGGCGAGTAGGGTAGCTATTCTTCACATTATATCATGTCTAGAAAATTTGCCTTGCACCAGTCCTGTGTCTTTTTGGCCTTGTGATCTGGTGCAGAGTCTTGCTGAAGCGTCCACTTTGCATTTCCGAAATGCTTTTGAGCCCACGTGTACAACATCTACAAGAATGTCCCTCTGGTACACTTTTTGATTGATTATAACGCTTTTTTCCGCAAAAATCAAAGGAGTTTTACCACTTGCGCAAATTTCACCCCAGACCATGACCGACTTTGGATATTGGCGATATTCAACAATTGCCGAATGCTTGGAGCGTCCACGGACCAGATTCAATCGTTTTGTGAGTTATGAACTTGTTGAACCGCAAAGAGCTTCTCATCAGTGAAAAGGAATCTCTTCCATCGCTGACTTGCGGCCCGTCTCAAAAGTTTTCGGTATCTTTGGAGCTGTACGAGTTTCTTTCTTTCATTGAGGAGCTGAAATTTTCGCAACTTGTAAGGCTTCAGTCCAAGCTCCGTTTTTCCAATTCGTCTCACCGATCTGACACATATTCTCATGCCACGAGCGATTTTCTCATGGAAACCATCGGATTCCTCTGGACTCGCTTTTCGATGACCTTACGATTCATTGAAGTGTTTATAGTGCGTTTTCGCCCACTTCCTGGACGTCGACCATTATTGCCAAGCTCTTTGAAACGGCAAATTGCATCAAACACTGCTTGCCGAGGTACAATAAGCAAATGAACGACTTCACATTTTCGTTTCCTTTGCTGAAACAACTCTAAAATAGCAAGCAGATCTTTTGCTCGACATTATCAAAAACACACAAATTAAGGTACTAAATAATAAATCTATTAAAAAATATTTTATTATTAAAGTGGTGGATAAAGAAACATGAAAATACCAATTAAAAGGAAATTTGTTAACTATTCTAGGAGGCAAGAAATTTGTCCGAGTATTTTTGCCACACACTGTATTAGCTATAATTACTAGCATTAAGTTGATTTATAAAGTTAAATGTATCCTTAATACACCGTAGTATTTTTAAATAAATAAAATAATAAATTATATTTTTTTTAAAATAAAAAAATTACATTTTCAATTTTTTTAAAAAAAATTTCAATATTTTTCAAATATTTTGAAATACAAAAGATATATTATTCTTAAATTAGTATTATTCTTAAATTAGTGAGTATGATACATTTTATAATTTTACAAAGTTTTATTCATCAAAAGCTACTATTTTAGAAAATAGCTTGCGCAACGCAAAATTTACTTAATAATTATTGCAAAATTATTTCTTATTTGCATATGCTTATAATTTTTAAAATTTTGATTATATTTCAAATATTTTGTACTTTTTTTAAACCATAATCCTTTGTAAATAATGTGTAAAAGATTCGAATTTTTTAATTAAAATTTGAAAGAAGTATACCTGTTTGAAAATTGTTTATATTTTCACCCCTAGACACAAAATTAACACCCCTGAGACCTATTAATTGTAAAACTAAATTAATATAACTCACATGCCCAAACACATTGAAATATTTCGATTGTTTCGTCTTTCGAAAGTGGTTCTCTTTCTTCGTAATCAGATGCTGTAACTACAAGGAGGATTGTTGCCATGAGGAGCAACGATGATTGAGCAAAAGAATTCATTTCAAAGTGTGAAGATGCAACGAGAAAATATAAAAATTGACCTGAAAAAATGTAATATGTTATAAATCTATTAATTATTTAAAAAGGGAAACAATTTCCTTGAGTAGGAATGTGATTAACTTTATTTATATTCCTCGGAGACACTCTCCCTCACACACACACAGACATATATATATATATATATATATGTATATATATCATAACCAATTTATAAAACATAGCGCATGCATCCATAATTACTTTAAACATTAAACATTACGAATTGAGTGTGTGACGGCTCTATCCGCGGAAAGTCCTACTAAAAGTCCTCTTGGGGAATTTTTGGTCCTTTAAAATTATTTTATTAGAAAGCTTCCTCCAAAGAAGAGAATGTGAACATGCAAATTAATACTGTTATATACAGTCTAAACCTTCAGGTTAGAGTAAAGAGATAGGATGGACTGCTAGTGGAGCAGTGATTAATCAAATTGAATATAAGGTGCGAATATTTAGTAATTGATAATTGTATTACTTAAGGTTGCGATCTGTCACTTGAGATTAGATCTAGATTAGATACCTAAGAAGTCAGAGCTATTGAATTAAGTGCATTAAACATTAAAATCTTCTCATATCTCGTGTACATTGTTAATTGTCTTCATATTTATTAATTGGGCACATAGCTTAACTTTGGTGGTTCAAACTTGTGTTATGGTTGATATTGACAATAAATTGATCTTATTTTTTTTTAAATATAGTTAGTCTTACTTCCGACCTCTTCACGCTGATGGAAGAGAGAGCGCTTCACTCACAAATGTACAGATAGACAGAAAACAAATTAAAGTATGCTAAAAATGTAAAAGTAGTAATGTTGAAGAAAATGTAATGTTACTAAATTTGGTATTAAATGACCCACAAAATATTGACTTAAAAATAAGACTTAATTAAAAAAAATTTATATTTGCATAATATTATTCAATACGTTATACCATTTTAAATTGTTCCTGACAAGATTTTACTGTATGAAAAAAGTTAAAATTTATTATTTTAAATTGTTGCCATAAATTAAAAAAAAGAAGTATAAAACTATTTATCTTTTGAAAAAATAATTTAAAAGTCTTATTTCCTAGACAATTTAATTCCTATAAGTGACGATAAATACAAAAAAAAAATAGACTTCTACATACATTTATGCTCAAAATTAAGGTCACGAACGCACATGTTTTTCGTCATAATTGTAAAATGCATCCAGTAAAACTGAAAGAATTTGTATATTTCACATATTTTGAATAACGGGTAGTACAATACCAACCTTCTGTTTCGGAAAAGATGTTGTTTAGCTTTAGTTTTTACAGAACTACTGGGTTGAGATCGTTCAAGCATATGGGAATTTTTCCTCCAGTTTGGGGAATATTGCATTAAGCAAAAAAGTAGGCATGTTTACAATGAGGATGACTCCTTGAGATAGAGAGCCATTTACAGGGGCTTGGAGCTGACTTGTCTCTAGCGGAGGGGGCTTGATGTTTACAAGTGGCCCGAAAGTAGTCTCCCGGTGATGGAATAAACTGCAAACAAGTGATACTGTCACCAGGAAGGTCGCCACAGAGCATTGGCATCTACACAAGATCTCTACTTGGCATTAAGCGCACAATGACATAGGTGGACAGCGGCTCCTTAGCTGGTCCGTGACTTTGCTGCTGTGTCTGGATGAAAAATTTACAGACTAACAGCCTACTGACGTCTTGCAGAGACTGTCCTTTACTCCCGGAGTCCAATCTGGTGCATCCCTTTGTCTGCAACCAGCAGGAAAGATTGAATATTGTGGAGATGAAAATCAGATCAGTTGTGAACACCACGAAAAGGGGGCGTTATCAGTCGAAATATACCAGACAGTGTTTTTTGTCGAGTCTTTACATAGAGAGAAAATGGAGCCCACTTTCATCCCTCCTATGTAACAAAAATCGATACATTTGGTGGCAAAGGAATCCTTGTGTGTGGTGGCATAATGTTGGGCAGGCGTACTCCACTTTTCGTATTCGATTCAGGTACTGTCAAATTACAGATCTATAGGGAGGAGATCCTGAAAGCCTATGTGTGGTTTTTCTGGGTATTTTGGGTCTCTGGATAACATTGTTATGGATGATAAGGCGTTTCTCCCCACGCTGAACTCATATTGTCGATGAATTTCATGAAAGAGCAGATATTCGGATTGACCCTCGAGGTTTCCGGATCACAATTCTATTGAATATTTAGGAGGGTCTAGAACACCCTTTCAGCTCTGACGTGCCAAACCAGTTTACCAATATGATTCAGCTTGCCACACAGTTGTTAAAACAATTCGATTCTCACGATAGTGGATGCAAAATTAGAGCATCGAAGTTAATAATATAGATTTAGAGTTATTTATATTATTTATTAATTATATATTATATTTTATTATATATTAATTTTGTCTCGATGAAGATATTTCTTAACTTAAAAATAAACGGCATAAAATATAAATATTCCTTCAATAAAAATAAAAATAATTAAATTTTACAAATATTAAGGTATCCGACTAACCTAAAATTGTGAATTTTCCCAAAAATTGACAAATTATTTTTATGATTTTATATTATAGGCTTTTATATTATTAGCTTTATAAAAATACCAAGTTTATTATTTTTCGTTCACTAGAACAAAAACTACAAATGTTTTAGTAAAAGCTGATGCCATTATTTTAAGCAAGATGTCCTACTTTAAAACGCATTTTACTCGAAATGTGTTTTTTGAAATGCTCAAATGGGGATAGCGATTGCTCAAAAAGTCTTGAAAACAATTAACTTAATTTTTTTGGATATGTTCTGTATAATAGTAGAAGTGTTTTAACTTTCTGATTTATCAATCACTGTTTTATTACAAAATTTACAGCCCTTTATGTGAATATAATCACTGTTTTTTCAAGCAATTTCATATAATAATTAGTATAAAGTGCTCTAGTTTTTGTAAAAATTAAAATATCTCTTATCCTGATGGTTATTTCAAAAATGAGTAACATAGCAACACATCAGAATTGAAAAATTAAAAATTTGTTCATAATTTTTTGGTACAGAATGGGCGGCGTTATGTTATTTTTCGTAAATATTACCAATTTTTCCAATTTTATTAATAATAATTTATTTTCCTCATTTTAATTTTAGAATATTTTTCTTAAAATGTACTAAACAAATGTAAAAGCAACAAAATATCCCCATATCTCTATTTTTTTTTTAAAGTTATAGCAAGTAGTTGGATCCTTTAAATAATATAGTATTTTTAAGAAGACGAATTACAATACTAAGTAATTAAGTAATTTTGGACTAACAGTAAATAAGAAATTGTGCGTGGAAACTTTTTTTACATTCATTTAGTGTATGTAAGAGATATAGTCAGAAGTATGATTTTTTTTCTTACCTATTGCTCTGAGGTCCTTCGTTCATGCAGACGGCAACAGAAGAGAGTGTATATTTTCAAAGCATAGTCTTTTATCACTTTTACATTTGCATTTTACATAAATATATTTCTTTAAATTTTATAAATTGGAAATTCTGATACTTTATACCACTCTTAAAAAGTGAAACTTCGTGAGCAGACAAAACGTGTATAAATGACAACATCAATTTATAACCATGACTTTCAGTTAAAGTTCTCACACAGAATGCGTTGGTTTTCCTACATATATTATGCAGAATGACGTATCATTTTTCTTTAACTTGCGTACAATACATTGCGTATTTCCAACACGTATTTTATTGTCACTCTGCTCATATTTTTAAGATATATTCAAGAAAATACTTACAAGTATATTTAAGAAAGCTTACATTTAGCAATATCCGATTTCTTACACGATTTAAAATCTTACGAAACATAAATTTTTTATGTGAAGACATTTTTTTTGTAAAAAGTGATATGTATGGATATTGTCGGCTTGGATATGAATCTCCAGATATCCTTAATGGCCTCATTAACACTCTATTTTGTATGCTGAAGGTTTTTATAGTCCACTGTGACCGCTTTGAATACTGAAGTCTGCACCTGTACACCCGCATTAACTACTGAATAAGCAATCGGCAGTTTATTTCTTTAATTGCATGATTGTATGAGTGTTACCTCTAACACCCCTATTATTTTTATATAGCTATTCTCATCATTAGAGGATAAATTTTAAATATATATATAGAGAGAGAGAAAGAGAGAGAGAGAGAGACGAATTTAAATTCCACATTATTAATGTACCTTATTGGGACAGTAATATACATATAACAGTATTCAGAAATATTATTTTTAACAGCATACAGCAAAAAAATTTCTAGTCTCAAAAAAATTCAGATAAAATACAAAATTATAAAAATGTTATTAAATATTACTTCTTTCGAAATAATACCCGATTAATTTTATTAATAGTTTTTTTTTACAAAAAAGTTCGAAATTGTATTGATTAAATTCTTATTTGTAGAATTAATAATTTATTTTTAAGAACACACTGAGAATATTCATACCTACATATTCAATATACGCGCACACGCTGTTAAAATTATTTATTCATTTAGTTTTATTTTAAATTTAGTAATATGTTATAGACAAATACACAGATATGTTCTTGGAGTTTCTCATATAATTGTAGTATTTAACTTAAAGCACGTTCTCTATAATTATTTGAGCACAAATAAAAGTATACTTTTTGCTATGTGTTGCAATTCAGACAACAATGCCATGCTTTGAATTTTTATTCTGTCCAGAATCTGACAGTAATTTGTTTATTGTACACAGATTTATCACGGACTGTAGATCTTAGAATGCAATTTTAAGTACGTCATCTTTTCCTTGTAATGGATTTAGATATTCTATCCATTATTTTCAATAGAATTTCGCTCAATATTATAAACAGAAAGGGGGGAGGTTGACTAACCACAAAACCGGTTAAACTTCACGTTTATATAAATTATTTTTATATATAAGAGCTGCCCTCGGTCAGCAAAGTTTGTCTATAATACAGGAACATCGAGATATTTTAAATACTAAAATCTGTTTTTTAGTATAACTTATCTTTGACATTCAAACGATTTCTGTCTTTCTGGTAGAGAATGTAATTACTATACATATTATCAATCATATCATTATTAAAAAAAATTCGTGTATTCTTTATTTACGATCAATACAATTTCTTAAAGAAACACCATTTCGTGTTCTATTTCACTTTATTTACCGAATACATGACCTAATCACGTGTACTTGAAATGAGAACCAAATAAAAATTGATTTCTTCCAGGGTTCTGCAAATAAAGATTAGAATATATACAACTTTTAGTATTTGAGCTACGGAGAAAAAAAATAATATTTGGTATTTTAAGCTTCTGAGATCGACTTTAAATGCAGACCCTTTGTTCAGTAGTAATGTATCCATTCGATACATATATCCAACCTATTAAGACAACAATCTGAGTTTGTAAGGTTTACACATATAATTCTGTGCCTCTCATTTTTGAACTATATTGTCTTGTTATGCTTCTTTTTACAGCTTTGCTATATTACATTTATGTCTCTTTAATTTCATCCTAAATAACATTTTAATTTATAATGGTCCTGGTCTGCAGGACTCTCTCGTACATAATTAACTAACTTTCCGGCATAACGGAATAATTGTAATAATGTATCTTGAAAGTTAACAGCTTGCATTTTTAAAAGTAAGATTACATCAGAATTTATCGAACGATTCTTTCTACCAATGATAGTCACCCTGCACGGATGTCACGTGAATTCCAAGACTTCCTGTTACAGATCCATATAAATTGCAAAGACTCTGAAAAGTTTTTATCTTTGTATTCGTCCCGTGAAACGTTGCTGCTGCTTATTGTAGCTGTTATGTGTCTGTGTAAACCACCTTTAGTTATGCGCATGCGCTTGGTTTTAATCGTATAAATATGTAAATGTAAAAAAAATAGATTACCAACAAGATGATTCCTCACCAATCCAACATCCTCCAAATTAACTTCCGTTTTCGGACAAATGATCAATAATCCATTAGTTACAATAAATATTACCATTCTCCGTATGTTTTATACATGCACACACACACACACACATATAGTCAAAATTTCTTTACAAGAGAGAGAGATAAATAAACATGAAACAAAACTGAAAAAAATTGAAATTGCAAGTTAACCAGACATTAGATTTTAGAAATGATATATGAAAAAATAAAAATAATAGAGTTAAATATAAAAATATGGATGCTGCAGTATTATAAACATTGCTGATTTAGTACAGCTCATATATAAAATAAGTTATACAAAAGTGGAGGTGAACATGTTTTGTGGCCAGCCAACCTTCCGCCTTTCTGTTAATAATACTGAGCAAAAACTCATCGAAAATAATGGATAGAATATCTAAATCCATTACAAGAAAAACGTAACTTACCTAAAAATTGCATTCAAAAATGGAGAACCCGTGCTATATCTGAGTACAATAAACAAGTTATTGCCAGATTCTGGAACCAAATGCAAATTCAAAGCATGGGTATGTTTTATAATGCGTTTTCCCCTGTTCTTCCCTGTATATAAAAACTTAGCGCTTGAATAATTCCCTCTCTTGTATTTTGGCAATTGTATGAGGAGCATGCCCAAATATAACGGATGTGATTACGATCAAGTCTCTTTATTTTTCCCGGGGTCACGATTATTACATATATATAAAAAACCAGTGGAGCACACAGGAGCTTTTCAAGAGGGGGGG
Organism: Trichonephila clavata; assembly: GCA_019973975.1. Lineage (NCBI taxonomy): Eukaryota > Metazoa > Arthropoda > Arachnida > Araneae > Nephilidae > Trichonephila > Trichonephila clavata. Next base: position 48,492 of record BMAO01034521.1, on the reverse strand, counting down.
GGGGAGGTCCTGGGTCGAAAGTCCACCGTTCTCGTATCATCACGCCAGCAAGCAGCCCAATATATTCTTTCGATTTTGTCGATTATCGGTAACAAAAATAGAAAAAAAAATATTGTAAATAAATTGTATTAACTAATAAAATTAATTATTAATAACCTATATTTATAATAAAATGTTACTTACTTTTTACATACGATACGGCCGGCAGTCTGGCGCAGTTAGTTTGTCGCTGTCCTTGTACGCCGGTTTGGGGTTCGTCCCCGACCCAAGTTGGCGGATTTTCATGATGCAGAAAATCGACAGCTGCTCTGTCGCATAATTATGTAGAATGTTAAAGATCCCTAGAGTACCAGTTTGGTTTGTGTGTGCTCGGCAAGATTACGATCCTAAGGAGAGTTTCGTATCGCCAGAGCTAAGAATCCTCTATCTCGGGAGGATACTGGACGCCAAAATGACCTACGGCGATTGGTATCCACCTATATGGTGCCACACAAAAAAGAGATATCAGCTCCCGTGGAATGTATTAGGTCTGTAATGGTAAAACACCAATTCGCAACCCCATTAGAAATTCAAAAATTGTAAGTACGATTATAACCAATCAAAAAAAATGTTAGGGCTATTGGAGAGGTGCCGAACCCACAGACCCCTCCCCTCTCTTGTGTGCTCCACTGATATATATGTATACATAATTATAAGAAATTTTCATTCCTTTGCATGTTGTACTTTGAAAATTTTAGCTTTGCCGATATTGTTGTAACCTTTTTTTTAAGCCTTCTTATTTTTCTCCGTAAGAGGGCGCGCGAGAGCCGCCAGATGTATTTTGTGTAACTGTGTAGTAAAACATAAATAAAAATTTCTTCAAACAGTACAGACAGATTACTTTTCCATCGCATTCATAATGGTCCGATGAGCCCCAGCATTCAAGTCAAATTATTATTGATGAAGTGTAACGGTCTGCGACATTTGTCGAAATAATCAAGCATCAAAACAAATTCGTTCAATTATCATCGCAAGCATTGAACTTCGATATTGGGAAGGTCACAAAACAACATGGACGCCATTCTTAAGCAAAAGAAAATCGTAAAAGGTAAGCTAACTCGTTTAGTTTCCAAAATTGATGATTTACAAAATCAAGCGAATTCTGAATCCATTATTGAAGTTTATGAAAAAGATGTTAATTTAATAGATACTGAAGTAAATAATTTAAATGATTATCTTCTAAGTACTTGTACAGATGAAGATTTTAACGGTTATGAAATAGAAATGCATGATTTATTTTCTAAATTAGATACGCTAAAAATTATTTTAAAAGAGGAAATGAAAAAACTTGTTAGGAATGATAATAATACTAATGCATGCCAAAATATTGCTAACACTAATGTAAACAATTTAAAATTTCCTCGCATAGAATTGCCAGTATTCACTTCAAACTATATGGAATGGATCTCGTTTCGCGATTTATTTCTTGTGAGTGTAGGAAATAATAATACTTTAAGCGAAAGTCAAAAACTGCAATATCTTAAACTTTCTGTAAAAGGCGAAGCAGCCACTTTATTACAATCTATTCAGATAACAAACTATAATTATCAAAAGGCGTGGAATGCATTAACCGAACGCTATGAGAATGAAGCAGAAATTATAAATGCAGCATTAAATAAATTAGTTTCGCAGCCTGTTCTAAAACAAGAATCTGCGTCGGGATTGCGAAAAATAATAGACACTACCCAGCAATGCATTGACACACTACAAATCCTAAAGCAACCCGTGGAGCATTAGGACACCCTTATAATTTTCTTTCTAAGGGGGAAACTCGACCCTGAAACACTACGCGTTTGGACTCTCGAACAAACAAACAAAAAAAAATCCCTCCTTCGCCCAGTTTAAATCTTTCGTCTTAGGCAATCGCTTCTTTAGCCAAGTGCCAGAAAGAAAAAACATCTGTTCCCTTTGAAGCGGGGGGAAGTAAAATGACCAAAACAAATAAGAAATTTCCCTACTCTTCACAAATAGTCTCGAATGTTTGCGTACATTGCAATAGCGGTTCACATTTTGGATTATTTGTATGCGATAGTTTCTTAGAACTTCCGATTAAAGAAAAATGGGATGTTGTTAAAAAATACAAATTATGTTTTAACTGTCTTAAAGAAAATAAAACGCATCACATTTCTAAATGCCGTGCAGGTGTTTGTAAATTTTGTTCCAAATTACATAATTCGATATTATGCTAAAAAAATCCAAATAATAACAAAACTTTTATTGCCAACACGGTATCAGGTATACACACGGAAGATTCCACGATAAGTAGCAATAATGCAACCGTACCTGCCGCTGAGGCTGTTTTATTGCCTACCGCAATCGTTTATGTTAAAGACATTAATGGCGCTTTTCAAAAATGCAGAATACTCATTGATTCAGCCAGTCAAGGCTCATTTGTTAGAGAGAGTTGTGTAAATTTATTACAACTTAAGCGCACTAGCGTAAACATAAATGTAGACGGTTTAAGTTCGCGAAACGTGGGAAGGGTTTCAGGCTTAGTTCAGTTAGAAATAACATCACTGTTTTACAAAAATACAAGTATTACTGTAGATGCATTAATTTTACCCAAAATCACCTGTGACCTTCCTCAATTTCAAGTCGATGCGTCTGCTTTGAATACATTCAAAAATTTACAATTAGCGGATATCAACTGTCTTCAGCCAAGCTCAATAGACATTCTGCTAGGTGCAGACGTGTTTGGAGAAATAATGCTCAACAGGCATTTAAATGTTCCAGGACATTCTTTAGCTGCAATTGAAACCATTTTCGGTTGGGTTGTTCTTGGGAAAACAAAACTTTCTTGCCAAAGAATCATATCAAATCATGCAAGTTACAACGCAGTAGAGTTTCAACTTGACAAATTTTGGCAATTAGAGGAACTCTCTGAAACAAAACCTTTTACGAATGAAGAAATTGCTTGCGAAAATCATTTTAAAAGAACTTATACTCGTGACTCAACAGGTAGATTCGCAGTCAAGTTTCCATTCCGAGATTCTAGTGATGAACTTGGTTCATCTAGAGACATTGCCTTGCATCGTCTACAGCAAATCGAACGCCGGTTCAGTAAAACCCAATCTCTTTCTGATCAATACCATAAATTCATGGATGACTACTTAAAACTTGGTCACATGGAATTAATCCCAGAAAACGAGATTGACGTTCCAGCCAGTTCCAGTTTTTATCTCTCGCATCACCCAGTACCCAATAAAAACGGTGACAAATTTCGTGTGGTATTTGACGGATCTGCAAAGTCCTAAAGTGGTATTTCTCTTAACGATAAACTAATGGTTGGTCCACAGCTACAGACTGACTTAACAACATTACTCCTACGCTTCAGGATGCACAAAATAGCCATAACTGCGGACATAGAAAAAATGTATAGACAAATAACTCTACACGATTCAGATTTCCAGAGAATCGTGTGGCGTAATTCACCTTTTGAGCCAATACAAGACTTTAGGTTGACAAGGATTGCTTATGGCACTGCATCAGCGCCGTACCTTGCAATAAAATGCTTACAGCAGTTGGCATTAAACGAATCAAATAATTTTCCTCTTGCTTCTAAAGCAGCTCTTAAGGACTTCTACGTTGATGATTTGATGTCCGGAGCCAATTCACTCTCTGAAGCTCTGGAACTACAAAACCAGTTGACTCAAATGGTGTCCAGTGCCGGACTCGTATTGAGAAAATGGGCTTCTAATTGCAGCAAACTCTTAAATTCAATCGATTCAGATATGCGTTTATCTAGTACTTCTTTGAATATAGACAATGATGATACAGTAAAAACCTTAGGTATCCTGTGGCATCCAGCTTCAGATGTATTCTACTTCAAAAAATCACTCCTTTATCTTTTGAAGGCACCTTAACCAAAAGAACATTACTTTCTACAATTCCTAAGACATTCGATCCACTTGGATGGTTGTAACCCCTCACAATTCAGTATAAAACAATCATGCAAAGACTGTGGAAACAATAATTGAAGTGGGACGAAAGGGTACCCCTACAAATATTAAACTTGAATGGGAACAACTTGCTAATGATGTACAATTTGTCAAAGACATCAAAATTCCACGATTCTTGTTAGTCGATTCAGACAACCTGTTTCATCTATTTGGCTTCAGTGATGCTTCTGAAAAGGCTTATGTAGCTGCAATTTACTGTCGCTCTGTATCAGATACAGGAAAAATCAACGTTCAACTAATAATAGCCAAGACAAGAGTTGCCCCACTGAAAACTGTCTCACTTCCTCGACTAGAATTATGCGGAGCTCTTTTGTTAGTTAAACTGATGGACTTTACTTGTAAAGCTCTGAATTACCCTATATCACAAGCCCAATTTTATACGGATTCCACCATAGTTCTTTCTTGGATAGGATCCCATGCCAGCCGATGGAAGACGTTCGTAGCCAACAGAGTGGCGAAAATCCAGACGTTGTCTTCTGCTACTCAGTGGCATCATATCAGTGGAAGTGCAAATCCTGCAGATATTGCAACCCGTGGTGTATCATCTTCAACTTTACTCACTTCAATATGGTTTTGTGTTCCCAAATTTTTACACGAAACATTTCCTTTTCAGACAGACTCTTTTGTTCCTACATTGAATGACGCTTTGCCAGAAGAAAGGTACTGTACATTGCAATCAATTATTGTACCAAATCACTTGCCTGATGGTAATGATTTACTTCATAAATTCTCATCTCTTTCTAAACTTAAACGTGTAATATCATTTTGTTTGAGATTTGTCAATAATTGTAAAAATTCAAAGGATAAAACAAAGGGGTTTTTAAAAACTAATGAACTAAACAATGCTATGTATGTATTAATTAAATTAGTGCAAACTATTGAATTTAATAATGAGATCAATGCTTTAAAAAGAAATCAACCACTATCTTGCAGAAACAAAATTTTATCTCTTAATCCATTTTTAGATCATTCAAACATTCTCAGGGTGGGCGGTCGTTTGCGACATGCAAATCTCGCATATGGCCACAAACATCCCATCCTACTGCCAAAAAGGCATATTCTAACAGATTTCATTATTAGGCATTATCATGAAATTCTCTTGCATGCTGGTACACAACTTGTGCAATCTTGTATTCAAGAACAATATTGGATAATAGGTGCTAGAGATGTCATCAGACACTTAATAAGAAAATGTGTAAAATGTTGCAAAGTAAAAGCTTCCATCACTAATCAAATGATGAGCGATTTGCCATCTTCTCGCATTTCTCCTGCTCCTGCTTTTATGCGCTGTGGAGTAGATTATGCTGGTCCTTTTCAAATTAAAACCATTAAAGGTAGAGGTTCCAAATCCTTTAAAGCATACATAGCTCTGTTTGTTTGTTTCACTCTACTAGAGCTATTCATCTAGAACTGGTGACTGATCTTTCAGCAGATGCATTTATTGCATCTCTGAAGAGGTTTATTTCCCGCAGAGGAAAAAGCAGTGACATATACAGTGATTGCGGTTCCAACTTTGTTGGAGCAAAACGTAAACTCATGGAATTTGAGAAGCTTGCAAAATCAGAATATTATAATCAAAATGTTAGTAAATTTTTAAATGATAATGGTATTAAATGGCATCTAAATGTGTGTTCCAGGTGCACCACACATGGGTGGTCTCTGGGAAGCTGGAATAAAGTCAACTAAATATTACTTAAAACGCGTTGTTGGAGAAACTAAATTAACATATGAAGAGTTTGAAACGTTTCTAACTCAAATAGAGGTTTGTCTTAATTCCAGACCATTAACGCCCGTATCTAATGACCCTAACGACCTATCAGCCTTAACGCCTGGTCATTTCATTATTGGAAGGCCTTTGACAAGTATTCCTGAACCTAATTACATTGACTCAAGTCATTCTTATCTTACTAGATGGCAACAAATTCAAAAACTAGTTCAACAGTTTTGGAAACGTTGGTACAAAGAGTATTTATCTCGATTGCAACAAAGGCCAAAATGGCTTCTGCCAACAAAAAATTTTCAATTGAATGACTTGTGCCTTATAAAAGAGGACAATTTACCCCCTACTAAATGGAAAATGGGTAGAATTGTTCAATTACATCCTGGTTTAGATAATATAGTCAGGGTTGTTTCTGTGAAAACATCAGATGGCATATTTAAAAGAAATATAACAAAATTAAGTCTGTTACCAATTTAAATCTATAATTTTATTATTTGTAGCTCATTTCAATATGCATATATATTTCATTGTTGTGAATGTTTACTTAAATATTAAATTTTCATTCATGTAACATAACTTTATATTGTTCATGTATATTGAAATAATATTTCAAGGTGGGTGGCATGTTGTAACCTTTTTTTTAAGCCTTCTTAATTTTCTCCGTAAGAGGGCGCGCGAGAGCCGCCAGATGTATTTTGTGTAACTGTGTAGTAAAACATAAATAAAGATTTCTTCAAACAGTACAGACCGATTACTTTTCCATCGCATTCAGATATCAATACAAATGTACTTTTAGCATAAAATCTAAATGAGATATAGTAGGTATGAAAGTTTTGTGCTCTCCAATCAAATTAGTTAATTCATTCATCATAAAGCAATGCTTCTCAAACTTTCAATATTTGCGACTCATTATTCAATTATAATTTTCATTGCGCCCCCCTCCATACAATATTCATGTTTTGAATTCAATAATACTATACTTTGATGCCAAAGCTGCAATACGATTTAAATCTCTTAATTTCCAACGACGTATATAAACGTCTCGCTCAGCTAAAGCGTTATTTTCTCCAGACGTACATATACGTCTGTCCGAATAACGATCTGTACTATGCACTGCTATCTTTAAAATAATTCAGAAGGTTTTGAAATGCAATATAAAAGAACCTTGATAGTGTGTTTGAGAAGGATGTACTTATTTCAGGCTATTTGTTGATTTATTCCTTTTCTTCCCCCTCCCCCATACATCACATACGCACGCGTACGTGGAAAATGGTGGCATTGTGGAGCGAATCATGTAAAGGATTAATAATAGACTATACAAATTATCAAGATAAGTATAAGATAAGACCGTGAAGTCACTGGTAGTTATATTATATTTGGTCTTATTTAGTATTGTTAAATGAATTATAAAATACATTGTGCGCACACAGCACACACACACAGTACTGTTGCATTTATAAGTGTATAATATCAATGAAAATGTGTATTTTTTATTATGTCAACTGTTTTTTTTTTCACTTTTAGTACATTATTAATTTTTAAGAAAAAAATGTTTTGTTTTCGATTTTTCAATATGCTTACCCCCCTCGTGGAGTTATCACGCCCTCCACAGTTTGAGAAAGGCTATCATAAAGAGTTTTTTTTTTATGATCTTATTGTAAAACGTTAGATTAGTTCGCACTGCTTATAAAAATTATGAATTGTGTGAATGTAAGATATAGAAGTCGAACAACAATTGAAATATCCGATTAAAATTGTCTCCAATGAACTGTTTTCCCAATTTTTCCCTTTTCACCCTTAAATATTTCTTTATATTTAAATAATAAATAAAATATTTTCTAATATAATAAGGATATTGCTGTTAAGGATGTGTCAGTTACGTTTCGTCATGCGACTAACGATAACATATATCTCAATAGCATCATTAGTCATCAATTGTCAGAAATGTTTCAGATGTATTGCATACCGCTATCTTATAATTGAGAAATATATTTCTTTCTACTTGCCTATGTAATAGAAATACGTATGGTTATTTTTCTTTTTCTTTAAGAAAATGATTGAGTCACGATAAGGTAGTGTAGTATTTATTAGAATCTATGAGTCTCACTCTTTTTCCTTTTCCAATGCTACTAAAAAATTGGATGCTGCTTAGAGTCGAAACTAATTGAACGGGGAAAGTTGAACATGATTCTGGCGATGGGATCATGTGTGTTTTTAAAAGTCTTAAATGCTGGCGAAACAAATAAGTTACTCATTTCTTATTAGTTTTAATTTTCGTTTTTTAATTCGTAAATATTGGATATAGATGTAAACCATTTACATTATTTTTTATTTTTTCACGAAACGTGTTGAGAATTTGGGATGTGGTTTACAAACGAAGTCGGCGTAGATTTATTATTAGATTCGAAAAAATACGGAAAATTTATTAATTCTGAATAAGAATTGAAAATAACTCAGCCATGTCTATAACATTGCTAAAGCGGGGAGTTTATTATTCCATGAACCTATGCAAATAGTTTAAAATGTATAGTATAATAAATTCATTATGTCAGAATGTATTTTGTTTGTTTATTTTCAGTTAATTCACATTTTGAATCTTTTGTTTTCGACTTTTCATTATGCTCACGCCCCTCTAGGGGGTGCACCCATAATTTGAGAAACGCTAAATGGTTGTTATTGTTGTTGTTACTAATGCCACCTGTCTGACGTAGTCAGATCGAGGCACACGAAATTCATCATGGCATCGGGCTAGATTGTACGCTTGTCGTAGCTTTGAGCACCATGCAGGTGACAGTACGATTTGGCTCGGTTCCACCCCAATTTTGAGGGAGAACTCCTTGGGAGTGGTCAGGGGTCTCCCACCTCTCTTCCCCTTCCACCAACCACACGAGAGGATTTGCGGCTCGATGGCTATTTAGAGTACCTCCATGCCGTGAAGGCGCTATACATTTACAAAAATCCATTTCTTCTCCGGAATTCGAACCCAGGCCCTACGGAACAGCAGTCAGCGTCTCTAACCACTATACCGGATGAGCGACTTAGTTTGAGAAACGTTAAATTGTTGTTGTTGTTACTAATGCCACCTGTCTGACGTAGTCAGATCGAGCTAAATTAACTATATTGAATGAATACTTACATTTTGTCAAATATTTCTTATTTTAATACAAATTTATGTAAAACATACATATTGCATATATAACTTTAATTTTCCTTATGTTAATGGCATAGTTACATGTATGTGTTTATTTTTTTGGTAGTAAATCTTTAAATGATACAAAACTTATATATAATATAGCTGTAAATCTGTATTTCTGACTTCTATTCTACAATTCCGCATGAATTTCTGCTAGAATCTAATTGTTTAAAGTATTTCCTACCATGCAGTACTCCAAATTTTATTGGTCCCGAGGTTCGGCACACTACAAATACAAGGTTACCGACCCCTGATCTAAATATTCTATAAAATAGTAACTGATTAAAATAATAGCACGCACGTGCACATAATATATATAAAGAGAAAGATTGTTGCAAGAGGCAATAATGACTATGATTGAGTCACGTATAGAACATTCCGTTGATTTTACTTCATGAAATTTTTTTTTAAAAAATGGAGTAAATTCTCTTCCGTTTTTTCTCTCAATTCAGGCTAATTGTGAATGGAAAAAATGCTAATTATATAATACTACTATTTACCGTATTGCAAAATTATTTATATTCTTTGTAATGAATGATAAAAAAAAAACGCGAAATTTTCAATAAGATTCAGGTTGTTTTTTTATTTGTTTAAACAATACAATCCATTTATTCGTTATTCGATATTTGATATAACTAAAACTGCACCTGTGTGTTCACTCAGATAAATACAATTATTTTATAAATGAGATGCACATACTAAGAGTAGCGCAATAGGAATTGTTCCTAGATTCTTTCACTCCAACACACACCAGCATTTTCTTTATAACAGTATGTAATATTTTTTATTATGTCCTTTGTGTTGAGTTCAAGTGATTTCAAAAACTGTTTCTTAGAAAGTGGTAGTCGAAAGCTTAATTGCATTTGGCTACCATCTTTTGAAGTCCGCTAATCTCTTTTACGGGTGTACATTAAAGCTATTATGAGTGTGTGTGTGGGAATTTAACGTCGAACTATTCAGCTACTCTAGAGCTTTTGGCAACGGACGTCGGGATTTTCAACCATGGTCAAGTTGCACCCTGTGACCCAGCTAAAGGTGTGGGAGGAAGTGAAGGACGATTCGACATGATAATTTCTAATTATTTATTCAGCACTCTAATTAAAAAACAAATCAACTAATCAGATTAAATTAGATGTTTCCAAGAAGCGAGTAGAGGATAAGTGACGAGAATTGCGTGTTTGGAGAATATAAATTGATCCATTTTTATTAGTCAATTTTCTACTTTAATATTTGCTTTAAATGGTGGATATGTGACTAATTATCACTTAAATCTCTTTAATAATTTAAATATCAAAATGCACCATAAATATGACTAATACCTGAACTGTAGATAGTCTTCTGATCGTAATGCTTCAATCTCTTGGTAAGTTTTTTAAATAGCAATTTTCCACTCTATAATTATCTATCTCTTTATATTTCTAACCTTCTATCGCTCTTCTCTCACACTGACTTACTAACGCTCTTCCATATATCTCTCCAACTTAAATCTCACTTTATCTCGCTTTAACTAACCTTTTTCTAGCAAGAAAACCTGAATTATATGTAATAAACTTGATCTGCATATAACGTTTTCTTCTTCAGAAAAGGGTTGTTGATTTTCATAACCCAAAGATTTCCCAAGAGGGTTAATTGAAGGACGCGTATAGATCCGTCACAGTGAGGCGGACTGATACTTGAGCTGGCAACCTCCTAACTTCCACACTAATGGCAGGACGTTTGAGCTACGAAAGATTTAACGTACATCGCCCCCATACACGGTGGGTCTTCAGCGCTACTAGGTGACAGGTACTAGTGACATTCATTCTTGGTGCTCCTCTTCAGTTAAATTCCTCACAGAAGCAATGGCTGCGGCAGGCTTTTGGTCAAAGTAACGGACTCCTGGCCGGCGTGTCATGAATTCGAGCTCAGTACCGCCGAAGGCCCGCCGTGTAGAAAGACGATGCACCTCAAATAAGTCGAAACTCAAATATCCTCCCACTGGCGTCGCGTGGAAATTAGGAGAGGGAGGTGCCAACTCATGTGTCATCCTCGTCACTAGACCATGATTCAAAATTATGAGATCCGTCACCAAAACATCGGAGCAGTGCGACGCTAATATTCAAAAATCATCACAGAAGCTGCAGCGTCCAAAACTTCAATAATCAAGCTCTCAGATTTTGATAAACCTGCTGCTATTGCAGCTTCCTGAAAAATTGAATATTCAGTCCAGTTGATTGTTAAATAAATCTTCGTAAAAGACAACGTATTTCTTCTAAAGCAACGATTCCAGTCTAGGCAATTGTTGCGGTTATTTTCTACGAGAGCTTGCAGAAATGTACTCTCGCAACCGTATTGACTACATTTTCTGAAACGAAGAACATGGTTGCCGATTCAGGACGTACGGCGAAAGGGAAATTGAAGTTTCCCGCTTCACGAACTATCTTGAACGTCGGCATTGTTATGATAGTACATAATAAATTTATTACACATTAACACGGATTTTTTTATACATGTAGAGAGAAAACTAAACTAAACTCAGTGGCGCAACAGCCCACAAGGGCCAAGGCCTACTGTGCCCATATCAGTATGCGTAACCAATGGGCATTGAGGTGCATCAGCATTTGACCCGATCAGGTGGTCAGCCTGAAGTGAAACCCCCAATGTTTACTCCCCAAGCAAGCTTGGTACTCCATTATCAACCCACTGAAGGGATGAAAGTCTGAGTCGATCTTACCCATCCTGAGGATAGAGCCCCGGACCTGTGGTGTAGAAGCATGGCCACTGGGCCTTCCTTCCATGCAAAGAGAAATAAGACAAAAAAATTGATCTGAGTTGACATGCACATTTTTCTCACCTTTGAAATGGCTCGGAAAAAAAATTATAAATATATATATATATATATATATACAGTTACAAAAACTGAAAAGTTGAAGCAACTTTTGAAAAAATAAACTGAGTTATAAAAAAAAACAATATGTCATGATTTTTACATGAAACAATTTTTTTTTTTTAGAATTAGATAAAAAATATTTGATGATATTTGCTTTCGAGTTTTTTGCAAGACGTTTTATTTGTTGATTTCAATTAGTTACCCCCCGTTCCTCGTATGTTTCACAACGAACACAATATTGAGGCATTTTGGGGATTCGCTAAAGTAATGGAAATACTTTAATATAATGTGTCAAAAGTAATATAGTTTATTGCTTTGTACTGAAAAACACGTTTGAAATTGAGAATATTTAGGGGTATTTTTTTGGTAATATTTTCACCTTAGTAGTCCAGTAAAAATAAATAAAATGCGATCAATTTCTGTTTTGCTCATTGTATCCAATAATCCAATCTTGTTTTATTCCCTCGTTAATTTTATTATTTTCCATTTGCTGATAAAATTTACGTTACTTTTTTAAATAAAAAAAAGCTAAAGAGGATTAAATATAAAAAGAAATAACTAATAAAAAGTATCCTGTGTGTGTTTAATTTCTTTAAAAAAATATCTATGGAAGCATTTAGTAGTTACTACGGAAAAACATTTCTTATTTCACCTATCGAAACTTTTTAAACATCTTAGAAATAAAAGTGTATAATTTCCAGCACATTGCAATTGATAGTCAATCAGCGAGAGATGATATATTGGCAATATACAATTCTTCACTTTTAAAATTTCTGGAAACATTTGCTATTATAATTTTCAGACACATCTAAACCTTACACCAAACCTTTTTTCTAAAAATTGTGTTCCACGAAACCCTGGGATTCCATGAAACCCAAGAGCTCCACGAGCCACGATAAAAATTCAAACAGAAAATTATAAATATGTATGTAAATTTGTGTCAAGTTCTCTGCGAAGTTTGTCTAACCACAACATTATAAATCTCATCAAAGTCATTAAAATATGAAACTTTATATACATATAGAGCTTTATTTTGTAATAATTTTAAAACTTTTATTATAATATAATAATAAATAAAATATTATATTATATATTAGTTAACATTATATATATATTATATTAAATAATTAATAATATTAATAATATATATAATTATTTATATTAAATATTGATAATATATGTTATCATAAATTATTTATTACATGATATAACTATTATACAGTAGAACGTCCTTTATCCGAACGTTTATTATCCGGAGCGTCAAATATCCGAACCAAAGTCCTGATACGTTTTCGAATTGTTTAATGCTCAACACATGTTTTGCGTGAGGCCAAAAGTGACGGGAAAACCCAAGGAGAGGGATATTTGGGGAATTTCAGTTGTGTGATTTGGTAAACAGCTGCGCGGAATAATAGGTCAGTTTGTTTCCAAGTGAGGGTTCTATACGTAACTTTTTTGTTGAGTTTTGTTGATGTAGAAACCTGGATGGCATGCAATTCAGAAGACAATGGATTTCAAACGCTAAATGATGACGAGATTGTGAGTTCCGTGCTAGAAGAATCCCACCCTGTCCCCGATGAAGACGAGGGCAACAACAACGAAAGTAGAATAGGTACATCAAATGCTGACACGTTTTGTGCGTTAGAGGCATCTATTAAGTGGCATGAACACCAATCAGAGTGCTGTCCTACTCAACTACTGCTGCTCAAGAGAATCAGAGACCTTACAGCGGAAAAACGAAGGTGTACAATGGTACATCGAAAATAAGTGATTATTTTCCACAATAGAGGTAAAATTGCAACATTTTCCATCTATTTTGCTTTTTCTTCAAGAACGATCCCCACATGTCATGATTTTCAATATTCGTATAGTGTCTGGTTTCATATACTGCATGGACTGCATTCGGTTTTCGGTTATCCGAACAATCGCGTATCCGAATTATGTCCGGTCCAAATTGATTCGGATAAACGACGTTCTACTGTTTTACTTTTTTATTATAATATAATAAAAAATATTTAAACATTTTCTTATATGTATTACCAACTATAATGTGAGTTATCTGTGGTTTGCTATCCTGGGCTCCACAAAATGATTTTATTCTTACACTGTTTGGCAAAAGTAGGGGAGACCGGGGCAAGATGACGAATGTCTTAATGTTTGCTTATTCCACTAGGTAGCAGCATCAAATGAACACTATTGGCTTTCCTTTTGGCCTTTCGTTAAACAATAGTAAAGACACGCTGAAATCGTTTTTTTTTGTGTTAGTTGTGAAGCTTTGATTGTTTTTTTGCTGCCACTATATAACTTTTATGCATGTGTAAATAAGCTTTGCTACAGATACAGGTAAGATATAACATTTCTCTTTAATATTTATGAGTAACTTGGTTTAAATACTACCTATTACCATGAATAAATGTTAATAATTGCCTTCCTTCATGGTAATGAGAACGAATATTTTTAAACAGACATCTGGGATCGATGATGAGCTCGTCATCTTGTCCCGTGTTTCGGAATTTATTAAACTAACTATTGTTGTCCATTCTATTAAATCCCGTTAACACTTGTTTGTCTGTCCGCGACCTTGCGCTTCCATTTCTTCTGGGGCTAAGGGGTGCATCGGATTGGGAAAGTTTACATTCGAAAGGGGGTGACCAGAGGAAGGCATTTTTGCCAACCACTACGCCCCCCCCCAAAGAGGAAGGAATGTAACAATAATTTGTTGCTTTAGAGCTAATGGCTTTTACCTGCCACCTTTTCTGATTTTTTGCGAGAAAACTAATGTTTCCTGAACTTGTAGAAAGAGCCCTCCATTAACTGCAGACCACTATAGTGATAAGGGCTGGAAAAATGAGGGCCCCTTTTTCTCTTTTTTGAAGCACGTTTATCTTCATGTGAAACCAGCCAGCAAAGAATCTCCTACTCTGTTGATTTTTGACAATCACAAAACTCATATAACTCTGCAGGCTATCTTATATTGCAGAGCGAAAAACATCCTCATGGTTGGGTTGCCGTCACACATATCACATCCTCTGCAGCCCCTTGTTGTGTCATTTTTTGATCAGTTAAAAACGCACTATAGCCAAGCATGTGACAACTTTATGGTCACTCATCCAGAACAAACTATCACAGACAAAAGTATTGGTGAGGTTTTTGAGCATCATTTACTTCAAATCAGCTGCAATTGGAAATGCCGTTGAAAGGGTTTAAAGAATATGGGATCGAGCCTCATAATCCTCTTGTGTTTAGCGAACATGATATGCTGCGGTAAAAACTACTAACCATGCTGCTGTTGGCGATGAAACTGAGAATAATAGTGCTAATCCTCAGACCCTGGTAATAGAAAACCAACATGTAAACCCTCCAGAAAAACCAAAACTTATGGCAAATGCTGATTCCGACGCACCAAAGAAGCCATTTGGTGTTTTTTTTTTATTTCAAACCATTACCTAAAACAACATCATGTGAGAAAAAAAGGAAAAGCAAAAAACTGAGCTCTAGCATTCTTACAAGCACACCCATCAAAGAAATGTTAGAACAAAGGGAAAAGCAGAAGGAAGAAGGGAAGTTTTAAAAAAAACAGAGAGAAAAAGCTCGTGAAGCTAAAAAGGGAGTAAAAAAACTCAAACTGTTCCTGTAGACCTAAGTCTATAAAATCCAGGCCAAACATTCCAGTTGTATCAACTTGAAAGGACGGTGTTATAAGATGTCCTGTTTATGAAGAGGAACCCTCCAACAGAAGAATGGATCCAGTGCTGTAAACTCCAAGAGTGTTGGCATGAGGAATGTTCCAATTATAAAAATGGCATTTTTATTTGTGACTATGTTAGGTACACATCTAAACATTTCAACATTACGTTACAATGCATTGCGCTTAGTTTGATACTTTGTAAGATGTAAAAAACACAGTTATCATTTGTTAAACCATGTAACACATTCAAAAGATAAAATATGTTCAACCTTTTTCAGTGTCGCCATCTTGCCCCAGTACTCGGGCAAGATGACGATTTGTTAAGGTTATGAAAAAATAAAATTTTCCCTTACTTCTTTTATTAGAAAAATTAAATGGTAATATATTTAAATACTACAAAGGACTACTCTAACAGTTCAAGTAAAATTGATTTTACTACCCTTAAAAATAAATTAATAAACAACAAAAAACTGTTAACGTCGTCATCTTGCCCGGTCTCCCCTATATAGTAATCTGAGGGAAAACACAACTTTTTTATTTGTGGTAAAAAAACACCCATAATGAAGCATAAGCTATCTTAACAGCATATCAGCATATGAGAGGTCAACAACTTTTCGACAAATCAACAGATTCGACGTTAAATCTAAATTTCAGAAAAAACAGCTCCTAAATGGTTAATGCAAACTTTTGCAAAATGTACAGGATTTCTCAAACAGCTGTAAACATTCTAATGCCTTTCAGAGCAATACATCTAAGTAAGTGAAAAATATTTCGCAACGTGAGTGGCTACAAAAAAAACAACAAATAAATTAAATTATATTGCAGGTAATTTCAATAGACCTAATCTTCGACACAGTTCGTATAAAACATAACATAAAAAAAAATTGTCAACTCCTATATAGGCAACGAAAAATTTTGTTTTGGTTCTATCAAATAATTTCAATTAATATAAATATAAGGTAAATCGGGAGAAGTTGCCACATTTAAGGTATCCAAACACGTTCGGAGTACTTTTTAACAAAATAGCATACTAAAACATTATAAATGCTCTTTTAGGACTCAATACCAATAAATATTACTATATATTTAACTATCAAAATTTAAAATAAATTACCTGAATTTTACAAAAATCACAATTATAAGTGAAACTTTAGCAATATTTTTGAAAAACTTGAAAGCAGTTAGAGAAAAAGTAATAAACATATATTAGTATAAGTATTACTGAAACAAAATAGATGCATTTATCTAGAAAATGTACTAAAATTTTAATTTTTTATTAAAATTTGAAAATTGTAAACATTGTAAGAAATGTAACATTTTTTATGAGACCATTATTTAAATAACAAGCCATAACTCAAAAAGTGTTCATACAATACGAAATATTTTAGTACATTCTCTAGAAAATGACGTAAATATCAGGTTTAAAAAGTTTTATAGAAATACATTCGTAATATTTTGAGTTATCAGACTCGCCATGATAGATTTTGAGCAATTTAAATGCTCACTTCTGGTAGATCAAAAACCAACTTCTGGTTTTTCTAAATTTATAAAATGGATTGTAACTTGGCCTCTAGGTAGTATAGAAACAAAATAAAGTATGTTTCGTAAAGTCAAAAGATAACTCTATTCAATAAAATAAAAACAAAAATATCTGTCTTGACTTAATTTGGTCATTTTCAACGTGTTCGGATACCTTAAGGATTTTTCGATTAGTATGTTGAAAATTGAAATGACATGATCATAAAAAAATACACTTTATTTTTCAATATTTAATTGGTTATGTATATAAAATAATTCTTTTCTTAGTATGAAAATAAAAAATAAAAATGTAATGTTAAGGAAATACATTTCATTGTGCCATGTCCCTCGTAGATGGGGGATGATGCCACCAGTCATGGAGTAAGATGCAACATTGCCACAGTAAATAAAAAAATAAAGCAAACATTACAAAATTAAATAGGAAGTAACAATAACTACAAAAAAGAAACAAAATTAAATTCTTTCATAATTAGCTTGCTAAAAATAATAGCAGTACAAGTTTGAATGATAGCCTACACAACATTTCACTCAGTGCAAATGATTATCATTGCAATCTACGTGCAATCATAAGTTGCATTCGATGCACTGAATCCAGTCACACTTAAGACCTTTTTTAGCATAAAAGTACCCTTTATACTCAGCATAAAAATCGTTATTATTATCCTCTTTAAAACTGTCGATCCTAGCATTATGTAGGAATTTGTTCGCTTGAGGATGACAAACTGACACGTCATTTTTTCTTCTGTTTTTTCGAAGGTTTCTTGTTATTTGTTTTGACATTTCCCACCTTTTCTAGATTTCTTCGGGCCTTTTCCCGCATAGTTGTTCTCTCTGATTCAGTTCGTCTGCTGGTGTTAGTTTTTTTACGCTCGGTTAGTTTGTGGTTTCTGACCGGAGGAATAGGGTTGTGCTACCGTGTTCTGTGCTGGTGGAAGCAACCGATAATGATAGACCATTTATCAATAATTGCATTTAAGTATTATTAATTATAATAATACTTATTAATTGCATCTATTTTTTTCTACTATAGTATAGTGTTACAAAAAATTTTTAAAAAATTTTTTTAAAGTTTATTTGATTTATTTCTGAATCATGTAGCGTCTTCCCCAAGTATAGAGGGAAAATGCCAAACACACTTATTTGCTATTGTGTTATGGCCACTTATACCTGCATCCTACGTGTAGCACAATACGTAATTCACTTATATTGCAACAATAAAAAAACAAGTACTTTTTTGAACTTTAAATAGGAGGAACGGAATATTATAAAAGTTGTACTCACTACTTGAAATGCTCATGAGATCCAAAAATAACACCGATTAAAGACGCTTAATTCATATAAATCCACGAGTCACATTTAATGTTGAACCAGACTCTTCACACAAGTGGCCCAGTATTGCTATCTATCGAAGCATAAAAGTATTATTAACATACTGGCATCTCCCCCCGAATTACCTTATATACATATGACAGAATCCCAATATTATGTGGTAATTAGTCTTTATTAATTATCATTAAAGTATCGTATTATTATCCAAAACAATCGTGTATATAAAATTTCAGTTCAACTGAGCGCTTCCAAACGTGAGTAAAAAATCTTTTAAAGTTATGACAATAATCTCGAAAATGGTTGCTAAGTCGCCAAAAATGATCCCAACGGGGCTACATCTGTAATTCCTTGAGTAATTAGTTTTAATGAATTAATTTTTATTAATTATAATTAAATTACCGTATCGTCATCTAAAATTGTCTTTTATATAAAATTTCAGCTTAATTGAATGCTTTAAAGAGTATTTTATTAATGACTGAAAATGTGAACAAGATAAATAGAGAGGAGTTTCAATAGTAGGAATTGAAAAAATGCAAGCACATGTCTTAGTTACTAATTATAATGCAAGTTAAGGTGACACCTGAAGCTTAAATTAATATTGTTAATTAGTAATTTATATTACCATCATATAAAAAAAATTGGGAATGTAATAATTTTTTTTAATTGTCTTTACATAAAGTACAGATAACATGTTGATCTACTTCAAATATTATTTTAAGATATATTTTTCTAAGAGCGTGTGTGTTTGTAAAATTGGGTGCCCCGAAAACACCTTTTAATTCTAAAGGTTCAGCTAATGAAATATAGTTTGAAGACCACTTCTCTACACCAATAAGTGTAATAATTGCGTTTTTAAATAAACGTGTATGTTTCTATTGAAATATAACTACTTTTAATAAAATAAATTTTATTTTTTATACATTGCAAATTTTATTTTTAAATTTATTTTGTATTCATAATTGCTGCTTTAAGGTGCGTTTATCAGCTTACAAGTTTTCTATCTCTGAATAAGAATTTTACCTTTTACTATGTGTACATATTTTATTATTCATAGAAAAAATAAAACTTTTCCAAGACTAAAACTATATCATTTTTCAAAAGATTTTATTTATTTAAGAGCTTATTGCTTTTTGTGTGTGTGTGTGTTTCGATTAGCTTTAGACAATCCAATATTTTGACCTTTTGCGAGAAAAATTGCTTATAAAACTTTGTTATTTATATGATCTGTACAAATATGCTCTGTTGATAAGAGAAAAAAAAAGGTTGAAACTTTTGTGTGTTTCTTGCTTATAGATATATGGACATTATTTTTCCATAATATCTCCTTAAAAACTCTCTTTAAGCTTTCCCAGTCTGTTCGCAATGTGAAGAAGAATATTAATGGCTATATATCAACGTGAAAGTTATTTTTATTTGATTACGGGATGAAAAATGGATCTTTGAACAGGAAAACTGGTAATTAAATAATAGTTAATAAATAATAATGATTAATGATTAGCAATGATAGTTAACAATTTTATCACCATGTTTTCCCATTCAAAAACACTTTTCCTTTGGAGTCTTGCTTTCTTCCTATATCTTGTATGTTCATTTGAGTAATTTGATCAAGTATATATGAAACATACGCGACCTTCTCTCGTCCCTGGGTAGAAGTGTGGGAGGAAGAGAAGGATAACTCGCCATAATAATTTCAACTATTTATTCAGCACACTAATTATCAACGGACACAATTCAAATATTCAAACAAGATGAAATGTTCCAATTAAGAGTAATAGGGGAATTAACTACAGGAAAGGCATATTATGAGAAGACTTCTATTATATATATATTGATCCTCCTTTCATGGGATCAATATTTGAGTTACAATTTAGCTATGACTACCAATCGTCACTTAAATATCTTCAACTATTTAATGCCCGAAACGCGCTATCAATGTTTACCAATACCTGCTCGGTAGATATCTTTCCTTGTCGTCGTCAGCTTCTCTATACTTCAATCTCCATGTAACTCCATCTATCCCTCAATTCATCTCTTTAGCTAGAAAACCTATATTATATATATAACTGACCTAATCTGCATACCATGGTTTCTTCTTCTAAAAGGGTTGGCTGTGAGTGATAGCCCGAAGATTTCCCAAGAGGATTATTTGAAGGACACGTATAGATCCGTCACATATATACGACAGAAAAAATAGAATGGCACAATAAAAATCTTATAAAAATCTTTAATGCACATAGACTAGAAAAAAGGAAAACGTACAATAATTTTATACGTAGAATTTCTCATAAAATTTATAATACTGTGATTGACGGAGAAAAGTGTAAGAGAACAGAATAATATACCAAAGATAGAAATTTAAAATATGTTTCAGAGCATGTTGGTGAAAATAGGCAATATATAAAATTGAACGTACATGTTTGATTATTTCATGTGTTTAACAGATAATCATATTTAGTTTTGTCTTTTGGAAAGGAAATGGTATATAAGTATATATATGTATATACATATATTGTAAAATGAACAGAAAGTTTATTATTAGATTAACTGAACATTTTAAATTTGGAACATTGTGAAATTTATTATAATTTCACAATGTTCATATTTAAAACCTTCGGTTTTTAAAACTCTTCAGCGCTTGTTAGTTTTCATTCGCGTGTTATGAGTAAATCAACTCGATGCGATAATGTTGTGGAGCCACCACTCTTTCAGCCATATAGGTGGCGCTGCCATTCTCTGTAAATAGCTTTGCATAATATAAATAGTTACCACTATTATTATTACAGTATGTGTGCATATATTTTGATATTGTTTCCAAAAACATAGCTTTGGTTGCCTACATAGTTGTGTGTTCAAACTAAGTATGTGGCTTAGCATACCCCACATCGTTTATGGAATCAACCCTTTAAATAAATTTTTGATGATCATAAAAAATTAATTTCTTCCATATAGAAAATTTATTTGTATTTTTAAACCAGAATGCTCAAGTATTTGTTTTGAAAAAAAAATATTTTCCCAATGTTTTAAAAAGAGAATCTACATGTAGTAATCACACACAAAAAACTGTTGCGAAGAAAAATTACTGCTTTTATAGCGCTTATGCTGGCGGCATACACATACTTACACACAAACAACACATATATTTTTTTGTACATGATGTGTATATTTAATGATAGGTGCATTTTCGTTGATGTTTGGTGGTTCAGTTGTAGTGTACACATAATTGCTGTTGAATTTTAATATTTTATGTCATAATATCATTCAGAATGCGATATGGAACAGTTAAATAATACTTTTTGAAGTTTTAAATTTTTGAGAATTCGGATATTTGCAGATTGACTTACCAAGTTGCAATAGGGGAAAGGAGGGCGCCATGAAATTAGTTTAACCCCTTTTGAAGGTTCTAAGTCCGAGATTGAGCTTGGTTGATTTATAAATTTTTAATTTTGTTTTAAAAAGTTGGTATTTTTCTTTTTATAATCACCCTTGATATTTTGAAACTGCATTTTGTATTCTCAGATTTTAATAATTTCAAATTTTTGTTTCTCTAAGAATTTTTAAATATATATATATTTAAACACGCGCACGCACGCACGTACGTACAGCAACCATACACGCGGACAAACACGCATGCATGCATACACTCAAACACACCACTGATGTCTGAAGTTATCGGTTTGTGTTGTTATTCCTGAACTCTTACATAAATTGCAGTAAGAATATATAACCTTGGTTTTTTTGTCACAATCTTACGCAATTTTATGGATATCAAATAAGTTTCGGGTAATTGATATCAAATAAAAAATACAGGTTCATCCAAACGCGTAAATAGCATTTCCTAAAGATACCTTCAAAAGTTAAGTAGGAAAGCCTTTTGCAGTAATATAAATAATATTAAGAAGCTGTTACGTAGCAACACAATAGTTTTATTAGAAAAAAAAACTCAGGTTTCATATTTGCCATTGAGAAAAGAGAAAATCAGTGATTCTAAGAAACAGAACCTCCTGAATAAATACATAAAATAAAATTCATGTAACTGAATAAGTAAAATAGTTTAGTACTATAAAAATTAAAATAAATTTATCGAGTTTTTCTTTAAAAACACGTTACTCTGTTATTCATAATTTAAAAGCATAATTAGAAAAAAAAGATTGCTGCCTCAATGAGAAAATATAATGCTTATTTTATTATTACTTTATTAACCAAAACAATGTTTTAATATTAAAGATATATTCGCTTAAATTAACCGACAACGTATGAACGTTTTTTTAAAACTCAGATGAGGATATTTTTTATGGTTTTCAGATTTGTTTAGTAAATTATAAGAAGTCAAAGTTAAACTTGCAAATAGTGAGAGAGATAATAAAATGTCATACGAGGGTCACTCTGAAATTTTTGAGATAATCCTAGGTTTTTGAAGTTATACTTAAAAAAAATTTAGGAATGTAAGTCTCATCCAGCATCAATACACTTTTGTAGACGAATTTTCCACGGATAAAATGCCTCAAACTATTCATTTCTTGGAATTGATGGGGAAAAAATATGTTTAGTTACATCAATCCCTTCTTCTGAATAAAAACGACGACCACGTAAGTTCATTTTTGGATTAAAAAATAACCTAAAGTCCCACATAGCTAGATCCGGAGAATAAGATGGATGCTCAATCAGTTTAATCTGTTTTTGCTTAAGAAACTCAACTGTTAATCTTGCTGTATGGGAAGATGCATTGTCAAGGTGAAGGATAAGTCCCCTAACATTCACTTCTTGGAGATTTTCTGGAAGACATTTGATGTGGTATACCAGTTTGCTGTTACCGTTTTCTGTCCTTCCAACTTGATGGCTTTCACAAATCCCGTACTGAAGGAAACGACATGCATTACTTTTTTCATTGCCCATTGTCTTCTTACTGTTGTCACCGTGGGATCATCTCCAAAGACCCATATTTTGCTTTCTTGGCGTGTTGGAACGTCAAAAAATGGTATGTACATTTCATGACCAGTTACAATTTTAGGAATGATGCGGTGGCTACCATCATTTAGGAATTTAAGGGGTTTCTTTAATGACTCTGACACGCTCCTCTTTTTGATGCTGAGTTAGATTATGGCGAACCCAACGGGAAATTACTTTTTTCATAACTAATTCTTAATGAATAATTTTGTATATGGCGGCAGATCCAATGTTAAGTTCCTTCTGTATCATTTTGTAAGACAGCGATTATCTTCCATTGACATTTTTCGCATGACAGACACACTATCCAGGATTACAGACGATCGTGGCCTTCCTGTGTGTTCTTCGTCCTGAAGAGAATTGTGATCACTGCAATTTTTTTAAAACTATCCTAATACAGTAGCAAGACATCGAGATTCATCACCAAATGCAAATTGCAGCCATTGAACGCATTTCTCTTGATTTAATCAAGGTTTAAAATCATAGAAAGTTATAACACGATAATGTTCTTGCTTCAATTCCATTTTATCTTTGGTCTAAAATTTATTCTACTCTAAATAACTCAAAGTAAGTCAGTAAAAAGTCGTCTTCTGTGTTAAAATGCTTTGTATTTTCAAATTAAACCGTTAATTTTGTTTTGTAACTTATCGTCTGCGTGCATCTCAAAAATTTCAAAGTTACCTTCGTAATATAAAACTAAGGGAAAAAACTGCTGAATTTTTTAAAAAAATTATACTAATGCTCTAGTCAACGAAATGTAAATGAAAGAATATTTCAATTTTTGAACATTTATATATGTTATACTTTGTTAATATTCGTTTCCAAAATTATCTAAAAGACAAGAGATGTTTGAATATTATAAGGTATTCGTCTACGTTCGGAGCACTTTTTTAAAAATAGCTTACTGAAATATTAAAAATACTGTTGAGCGATTATTGCTAATAAATGTTAAAACATAATTATCAATATTTAAAATAAATTATCAATATTTTTTTTTAAAATCCTTTAATTGTTTAAGAAAAAAGTAAATAAACTATTATTAATAAATGTATTACTAAAATAAACTACATACATTTATAAAGGAATGTACTAAAGATTTTGTGTTTTATTTGTATAAAAATTTTAGAGCTGATATTGAATATAAATTTTATGACAAGTGTGACATATTTACGAGGCTATTATGGAAACAGGTCATAATTCAAAAAAATTCTCCGTGCATTAAGATTATATCCTGGAAAATAATAAAAATATCTAGATCAAAAAGATTCATAGAAATACATTGATAATATTCTGAATTATCAGACTCTTAATGATAGATTTTGAACAATTTAAATGACCCTATTTCCAATTTTTCTAATTTAACTCGTATTATTGTATCTTTATAGTAACTCGCCGTCTGCATAACGTAGAAACACAATAATATATGATTTTTAAAGTTAAAAAAATTGTTCTATCCAATAAAATAAAAAAAACCAAAATTAAAGTTTTTATCAAATTGGGTCATTTGTATGCGTGTTCGGATTCCTTAAAAATAAAACATTTTTTTTTATCTCAGTCACTATAAAATCGCTTAAAATAGTGCTTCTCAAGCAGTCAATATTTGCGACTCAATAACACTAGGCAACAAAAAACAACTTTTTGTCTGTTTCCTAGTTTTAAATAGCCTAGTCTTACTAATTTTGGGTTGAAAAAAAATGAATATGTAAATGAAATTTATTTATTAACTCTTGTATTTAAGATAAACTACGTCCATCCACCAATTTATGGGTAAATTTGAAGAAAAAAACATGATACTAATAAATTCAATGTAATAAATCATGTTTCAAGAAACAGTGTTCATATCAGAAATGAGTAGTATTTTTTAGTTTGTTTCCTGTGAACATTTTCTTTTGAATTGTCTCTCGAATGTGGAAGCTCGAATATCCTTTACAACTGCCCAGCGTTAGTCTCCGAGCGTTGACTTATCCCAACGACCCTGATATCTACGTTCCATTGCTGCGATATCTTGAAGAAACCTTTCACCATTCATCGCTAAAACTCCGCAGTTCTAAGGGATAAAATCAAGATGGGAATGTAAAAAGTGGCATACTGCATCCTAGGTCATGAAAATTTTGTGTAGGAGTTCTTTCACCAACTATTGATAGCTCTTATCTTTTTTGCTGCCTAGAAATCCTCGTACCACACTTTTAAAGGATTGACAGGCTGCTTTATTTTTCCTTTCTAGAATTTGATCCAAAGCGGTGTTCTTCATGATTTTTCGTGTTTGAGGGTCGACGAAGATTTCGTCTTTATTCTTTGCATCGCTCAATCTTGGGAATTTCGATCTAAGGTATTGGAAAGCCTCTCCATCCTTGTTCATGGATATTAAGAAGTTCTTCATGAATCCTAGCTTAATGTGCAAGGGTGGAACCAGAATATTATTTGGGTTTACTAGAGAATCATTGGAAGAATTCTCTCACCGGATTTCACATTTCTAGACGCCATTTGACTTGTATGTAATGCGATTTTCGATCTCTACTATCCCCACAAGTTCAGAAAACAGCAGTAATTGGTATAGCCTAACTGCATTCCCATGAGTAAAGCAATGACTTTCAAGTCACCACAGATCAGTTATTTATAATCCTCGTATTTTTTTAACTCTAGAAGTATTTTCACATTTGCATAAGTTTCCTTCACGTGAACGGAATGTCCGATGGGAATGGAAGGAAGAAGGTTGCCGTTGTGTAGTAACACTGCTTTGAAACTAAGCTTGGAAGAGTCTATAAACCACCTCCAGTAATTTGGATCATATTTGATATCCATGAAATTCATCATGCCATTGATATCAATACATGGAACAACATGTTCTTCTTTTTCAAAGAAACGAAAAAGACTATTTTCACAAGCCAAGTAATCTGTAATTTTGATGCCTGGTAAGAAAAGATACCATTGCTGTAATCTGGATGCCAGAATCTTTGTCTTCTTTGGCAAGTCAAAATCTCTTACGAGGTCACTCAATTCTGCTCCATTTAGTCTGTGGGGTTCATTGAAATTTTCTGCCTCCTCAAAATCTTGGTCATGGGATGACCAAGTCTAATTTATTCTTCATTCTTCTTCTTCAACATAATCCTTTACAATCTCATACTTTTTATGTGGGCCAAGAATTGCCATATCAGCTGAGTGGGTAACTGGCTGAATGGCAGAGGAAATTCATGGGTACTGTAAACTGTCTTTCTTGACCAGCCCATGTTCATGGGTTTGCCATACAGAAACAACAATTGGTGACATGGTTAGTTGGGTCACGCCAAACCAAGGGTACAGCAAACTGAAACTGCGGGTTTTTTTCACCCAGTCACTCCCGCAGTCTCACTGAGAAAGAGATACAACATATGTGTAGGGCCCATGGCTTATCCTGTTCATCTACTTTCACTACGAAATAAAGAAAGCTAGCTGTATTTACAACTGTAATGATGGTTCGCTTCTGGGCAGCAAATTCCATTTCACCAGAATCGTAACAAAAGTTGTCGGGGCTATTAACGCAGTTCCGTGGCATTATGATCTGAATGCAGAAAATGGAAACATTTGTGTGAAATTGTTTTTTAACATTTTCTGAAATTACGTAGTTGTTCCACGTAGGTACAAGCAATCTTTCAGACCTAAATATAGTTGAATTGATTTATTATTTGATTTCTAAGTTGAAAAACAGCGCACTTGAATCGTGCCCTATTCTTTGTTCTACTGATCTCTAAGGTAAACTCAAGACACACCTTAAGAGTGGTGCTGTATGTTACATGCCTGTCGTAGAATACAAATATCGATCCTGAAGAACAAGGGCTTCCAACTACCGGCTAAAATGCACATCACAATGATTATACACAGAAAATAAAAATGAATGAAAATACAGCTATTTATGAGTAAGAAAGAGTTCTGATTCTTGAAAACAAGAGCTAATCAGAGGTTTTTATGATTTTCGTGATTTAGCGAGTCAAAATACTTCATAATAAACTGTTTTTGTGCCCGAAACATTTTTAGTGTTGCCTAGTGTTATAAATCATAAATTTCATTGCACCTCCCATCTTCAATAACAACGTATTGAATGCAATAAAAATATTATTTGACGCTAAAGCTGCAATACGACTTTAAACATTACAAATTTCTCAATATAAGTATTAAATTTTGTAAATGGCAAGCCCATGGAAGGCACTAGTAATTATTAAATTTGTTTTTAATGTTTTGGTAAACTAATTATTAAAACATTGTGCAGTACCGATACATTTGTAAGTGTATTGTATCAGTGTAAATGTGGACTTAATATTTATTATGTCAAAATATGTTTTAATTTGCTTCCATACGGTAAATTAATACTTACATTAAATCTTTTACTTTCGACTTTTCAATATGCTCGCGCCTCCCTCATAGGATATTACACCCCTCAAGGAGGTCGCTCCCCACAATTTGAGTACTATTGGCTTAAAAAGACATTTGGTATAGTAAAAATAAGTGACCGCGGTAGCCTAGTGACCAAGGTAATGGGCTTGTTCGACGTGTCTTGAGTTCGAATCCAGTGCCGCTGAAGACCCGCCATGTAGGGAAACGATGCACGTGAAATCTATCGTGAGATCAAACGTCCTCCCGTAGGTGTGATAGTTAGGAGAGGTGGTGCAATGATCAAGTGTCCTCGTCACTTGATCATGGTTCAAAATTACGAGGTTCATCGCCAAAAGCCCTCGAGTAACTGAACAGCGTGACGTTAATATTCACTTACTCAAATTGAAAGAAGAGGTTGCAAATTTTCTTTGTAATATTGCAGTGATTTTCATTAAAAAATGGATCAAAAAAATTCCAATATTGCACAAAAAATTTCAGGAACTAAAAGAAAGGACTCGGAATATAGAGGTTGATTCTCTGGTCATCGTTCTTAAGCAATGCCTAGCAAGAGAGATCTCCCTCTCTCAGATTGGAAGCGTCTTCAATGCGCCGCAAAATATTGACCACGCCCCCTATTAACCAAAATAACTGCACTTTTCAGTGCTATTTGCGAAGTTTTGATCCTTTTTGGATCAATTTGCATATGATTTCCTCAAAAAATCATCTTCTTTTGGCTCTCTTAGTTATGACTTGGATATGGCTCTCAATCAGCATCAGAACATGGACCTAACACCCACGTCCCCACTCTCTACTACCTTCTCAATCACACCTTAAAGCTCAGTGTGCGGACAGCTCAACGTCATGAAGCATACGTACGCAGACTTCAGATAATATGCAATAAAAAGGGGAAAATGGTTTCCCCGACTGGACCACGGACCAACCAGTGGCGTAATGGAGAATATTAGCCCCCCCCCCCTGCTGTGTCAGGTTTCATGCCCTAAGTCAGATTTTGAAAAGGGTACGTACCTGATATCAGTCAGACTTTGGGCTCCCTAGAGTCCTGACTTCTTCCACCGCAATTCGGGGTTGCAGGGATGTACGTTACCCACTGGATACAACGAAACTTATAAGGAATTTACATCTCTTCTTCTCTGTAACCCGGTTAGAGGTGTAGGAGGAACTAAATGATCAGACGACATGATGAACTTCAATTATTTTATTATCACTATTTCAACTCAGACATAACACTCTAAATAAAATAACTTTGATCAGTCAGAGCACGAGGGTGAGACAAGATGGCGTGGGGAGAATATAACCAATCCTGAAGATCTAACCTTAAGATAACTTTATACAGAGCTTATTATTTTAATGACCGCTCTAATAATTTAACACTCTCTAACTTGATTAAATATCACAGTACCTGAACTCTTGCAATCTTCTAATCTTTTTGCGTGGACTTAAGCACTTCTCCAATAGTTAAACTTATCAATCACTTAATATTCCAACTTCTCACATCGTATACTGTTTACGTATACGATTCACTGCCAATTTACTTCTCTTCTCCTCTATTCACTTCACATCCAGTCTATTCTCACTTCAATAACTCTCAAACTCGAGAATACAGAATATATATATTAAACTTACTTTGCATAATCACATTTCCTGTCTTCGGAGAAAGTTGGTTGAAAAAATGATGGCCCAAAAGGAATTCCTACGAGGTTAGTAGAATGAACTGATACACTGTATCAACTGGCCTGAAACGAATATTAAGCCACCTTACAACAAACCGTGAGTGACTTTGACTCCCCCCCCGCCCTACCATTCCAGGCTGATAGTTATACATGGTTCTCCTAAAAACACCCGACATAACTCCCCCCACTTCCTCCGTCTAGGAGAACGCAACCACTTACTAGAACGTTCTTTGGTAAGGATTGAACACCGGAGCCTGTTTAGTTTATCTTTTCCGCATTTATTCAGGGAGTTGCAAAATGATTCGTGACTTTTAATTATTTTTGACGGTGATTACACAGAAAAGGTTTTGTTGTTCTACATTAATTAGGAGAGATTTTACAATTAAATCTATCTAGAACGTCTGCTGGTGTTGTTTCGACACCAAGGAAATTTTTCCTTTTAAATAGCTGTTGTTCAGCTAAAGGTATTTCACTAAAAAGATACCATAGTAAAACAAACTTCTAGAAGTAATGCCGCATATTTATTTGACCTTGAATGCAATGTTATTGGGTTCAAAGCGCGGATATGAGTCAGTTAAACTATAATCGTTGTGTCTAAGTGTTTCCTTACATAGTATTTGCTTATCCACTCATAAGAAAAAAATTCATTCGATTTTCTAGCCTTTTGCAGAGCAGACACCCTGAAACGATGATTCGTAGAAAAGGTTGAAGCTTTGTTGAAATTGCTAATTTTTTTGAAGAGATTTCCGAGAATTAATCGAATGGTGATGAGCTGTCTTCTTCTAATTTAGATTCCGATGAAGACATAAGATTGAGTGAAAGTGACTGTCCAATATAAAATTAGATTCTCGAAATTGAACACATTTATAAACTGTGTCATATCAATGCTGTGACGACGGTATTTCTCAATTAAATAAAACATTTATTAAACTATTTACATGGATGCATAAAAAAGGTTAAATATTATCACGCACGCTCAAAATGCCCACTTCTCCGTCCAAACGAATCTAGAGGAATTCTTTCCTTCCCTCTTTCGGAGAGTGTCGCCTCCCCCTGTTGCCACAAGCGAGAAGAGAAACCCCAGGCGCTCTCCTGGTTCAAATGTCGACTGCTCGTAATTCTTCTTCCTACACTCTCTTCTGTCTCCATTCGCAATAGTAACTACGAAGAATCTGAAGAAAGTCAGATGTAATTGATAATATTCCAGTAAATTCTTATATATATGTCGCTAGGAATGGCACAGAATGGATACCGCATAATAGTTATGTCCCTGGCAGATTTTCGACTCGAAATGTTTTGCGACAAAGCAGTGGTCCAACAAGCTTCGCGAAACATAATGTCAACTTCAGTTTTTTTATGATATAAAGGGTCATAATATATGATAATTACATTAAATAACATTAAAAAGTCTTAAAACTAAACCCTACTGAACAGAAGTACTGCAATTATTTAGTTATTACAATTATTTTTTATATTTTATATCGCAGTGTAGAAATGGCACCGGTGGATGTTTAAGAGTAATCGAAATCCCGGACATTCTAGTGTTAAAAGAAAGGACGAGGATAATTTTAAATTTCCTCCCCTTACGTAAAACCTAGAAAAAATCCTTCTTGAAACTCTAAGTTAAATCTGGAAACTCCCCCCCCCCCCAAATAGATATTCTCTATCGCAGAATAATTCTCACCAAATCACAGGTCTTACACCCAGCCCATCCAACACAACAACACACAAAACGTTACTGCCAATCAACAAACGCAACAAGTCTCTACCTCTCCCCTCCACTACTACTTAAAAGTCACCTACAACAACAGAAAACAAGTCAACTCAATCAAATCCTTTCTACCTACGCTCAGACTACGACTCTCCGGCGAGTTTATTAAGCTACACACTAATGACATAGAGTAGCACAAAACGCTCACTCATCTATTTGAAAGTCTACAATGCAAATTCTATGGCATTCGACCAAACACCGAACGTCCAATAAAGATAGTTATATAAAGAGACTGAACACGCATACAATCAATAGTGATTTCGAAGAGTCGGGATTTCAACCGGAAAAGGTTATCCATCGGGGGTAGAACAAAACAACTGAAGTAGCGCGCTCATCCGGAGGACAGAAACCGGGACCTTCGGATCCGAAACCGAGTAACTTAACCACTACACCAAAATGATTATTCATGGTGCGGAGTTTTAATGTTTGATTTATCACAATGAATTTAATTTATCTGGTGTGATTTTTTAGGTACCCGAACGCGTTGAAATTATGACCAAATTCACAAGACGGATATTTTCGTTTTTTATTTTATTGAATAGAGCAATCTTTTGACTTTATGAAACATACTTTGTTTTGTTTCTACACTACCTAGAGGTCAAGTTACAATCCATTTTCTAAATTTGGAAAAACTGAAAGTGGGTTTTTGACCTACCAGAAGGGCATTTAAATTGCTCAAAATCTATGATGGCGAGTCTCATAACTCAAAATATTACAAATGTATTGCTATAAAACTTTTTGAACCTGATATTTATTTTTTAGAGAATGCACTAAAATATTTCTTATTGTATTGAATACTTTTTGAGTTATGGCTTGTTATTTAAATAATGGTATCATAAAAAAACGTAACATTTCTTATAATGTTTACTCAATCAGCTCTAAAATTTTCAAATTTTAATAAAAAATTAAAATTTTAGTATTTTCTAGATAAATGCATCTAATTTGTTTTAGTAAAACTTTTACTAATATATGTTTATTACTTTTTTCTCTAACTGCTTTGAAGTTTTTCAAAAATATTGCTAAAATTTCACTTATAATTGTGATGTTAGCGAAATTCAGGTAATTTATTTTAAATTTTGATATTTAAATATATATAGTAATGTTTATTTGTATTGAGTCCTAAAAGAGCATTTATAACGGTTTATATATATGCTATTTTGTTAAAAAAGTACTCCGAACGTGTTCGGATACCTTAAACTAATTTTTTTTATGTATTGCATATTTTAACTTCTGTGAAATAACGAAATTTAATGCCATCAATTTTTCTCTGTAGTTAGAAGTTTGAAAGAGAAATAAAGGTTGATCTGAAGAAGATGTGATTCCTTATATTTTCTTTCCTTAAATCATTTTAAATCAATGCATATACGCTGACCATAACTTCACCATTTTTCTCTTGAGTTTCTAATGGAGGAGTTCTGTATAATGTGTTTTATAACTTTTATATTTCTCCTCTGAACAAACTGTTTTTTCTATCATATATCAGACTATCAAAAAAGAAAAATTCAAAAGATTCTCTAGTCTTGTTTTGAAATTCAAATTAACCATGTTGTAAAACTATCAGTCTTTTAGTACTTGAGATGGAGATGTAAATTTGAACATAAATTAGAAACTATTAGATCCAAATCAATGAGATGATAGAAGCAGCATTAAAATTTACATTTTCTTTACAAAACATTTAAAATTAATGTAACAATTATTTCAAATATTTTATAGTCTCTGATTTAAAAATTACTAACGTATCATAGGAAATTTAAAAACAAAAATGCGCAGAAAATTTAGTATAAAAAATGAAACAAAGCACGTGCACGTTAGTGGGTTTAACTTTCTAACTAATTGATGAACTGGTCCATGTTTTCTCCAGGATATTCAATATTATTGCGTGTTTTTGTGTAAAGGAGCTAGATATAAGAAAACTTCCTTTGAAAAAAAAAATTCCTACAATATTCTTTAAAATAATATTAAAATTACACAAGTTGTCTTTCAAACAAAGCATTTATGTATATAATCGAAACAGTTACTTAAAACGCTATTTTATAGCATATAATATGCTTTTAACTATTTGACAGTATAGTGGATGTGACCCTCGGCTTGTAACCAAGTGGGCTCGGGTTCGAACCCCGAAGAAGGCATGAATGTAAAGCTGTCCGACTTCTTCGGGAAAAAGAAGTCAGACTTTCGCCTGAAATGGATTCCCGTTTTGAATAAAAAGCCACGCACCCTTTTTGTTATATAGTGGGATCATCGTTACTAATAAATTTCTATATTATTCTGCTTATGAAGTGGCGCGCTTATTCGGAGGACAGAACCCGGGATCCGAAACCGAGTAACTTAACCACTATACCAAAGCGATCACTTCAGTGCGGAGGTTGTTACAGCTTATATATATTAAATACCGCTACACACTCCCCTACCAGTGAGCTGGTGGTTAGGCAAACCAATGATATCATGCGAGCGGTCGGTTGGAGGAGTTGCGTCATGTGAGTTAGATGACTTTGTTAGCTGCTTCAATGACGAGATGGCTGCGTCATTTGATTTTGACGAGTTATTGAATACTCTTTTTGCGGATAGATGACGCCATGACAGTTCAGAAGGTTTCTTAGCGTAGCCAGGGTCACCATTGAAGGGGCGAGCTCGTCCGAAGGACAGAACCTGGGACATTTAGATCCGAAATCGAGTAACTTAACCACTACACCAAAACGATCACCATGGTGTGGAGGTTGTTACTCGCTTATATAGATGATATCCCTACACACTCTCCTACCAGTGAGTTGGTGGTTAGGTGAACGAATGATATGATGCGAGCAGTTTGTTTTTAGGAGTTGCGTCAGGTGAGTTAGGGGACTTTGTTAGCTGCTTCAATGACGAGTTGGCTGCGTCATTTGATTTTGACGAGTTATTGAATACTCTTTTGCGGATAGATGACGCCATGACATTCAGAAGGTTTCTTGCGTAGCAGGTCACATTGAACGAGCTCGTCCAAGGACAGACCTGACTTTAGATCCGAAATCGAGTAACTTAACCACTACACCAAAACGATCACCATGGTGTGGAGGTTGTACTCGCTTATATAGATGATATCCCTACACACTCTCCTACCAGTGAGTTGGTGTTAGGTGAACGAATGATATGATGCGAGCAGTTTGTTTTTAGGAGTTGCGTCAGGTGAGTTAGGCGACTTTGTTAGCTGCTTCAATGACGAGTTGGCTGCGTCATTTGATTTTGACGAGTTATTGAATACTCTTTTTGCGGATAGATGACGCCACGACAGTTCAGAAGGTATCTTAGTATAGGTTTCTTCCATGGGCCCAGATCACTGTTCTGACGATCTGTTCAATAGTATCCACATAAAGGTTTGTTGACGAAAGCAGGACCCTTATTTCTTATAAAGCAACAAGAATAGCTAGTCAGTCAAAAATACGAACAGGTACCTAACAGTTATCACATAACTGCATATTAAACCCTGGGTAATAGTTTTCCTCCTGCCATTGAGTGGCTGGCAAAGTATACATCACAAGCCAACTAGCTCTTCATTGGCTCATCTACAAGTGTTTCATTGACTTTTGAGGGACAACATCACTTGCTGACGCAAGATCGGTACTCGATGAATTAATTTCAAAATGAAACAATGAGATAAATCAATGTTGTTACCAATTTTTGTTCTTTGAAGAAATGTTGTCTTAAAAAGTATGCCAACATTATAAAATAAATAATATTCAAAATGCACTCTATTTAAAAATACATGCATAATATAAGATTTTTTAAAAGAAGAATTTTAAATCATTTTGAATACATTTCTTATGTACCAAAATTATAAAATTTGAACTTTTACATATATAGAACACCAAGTACAACTAGTTTTATTTCTGTTTTGAATTTGATGGAGAACACTTGTTTGTCTTTATCATGAGACTGTCGTGAATTGAGCCTATTTAACAAGTATTTAGCACGTAAAAAAACTATATTATTTAGTTAGCATGACACATTTATGAATCTTTGAAATTCAGAAGAGTGCTAGCTAACTAACCTAAAATCTCTATTTTTGTACCATTTGAACAGGTACAGGTACATCAATATTTCCTGAAAAATATTGTTCATAAATTGAACAAAAAATAAATTGTGTAGATATTTATTGATTATTGACTCACTTTTTTATTTTATATTTTATACATTATACATTTTATTCGCGTTGTGATTGAACATAAAGCTGATACTCTATCGAACAAGGCAACAAAATATTAGTTATAGGTTTATTATTGCACTTGGTGTAATAAAAATGTTCATAAAACTGTTGTAAAGTTGATTAATAGTTATAAGTTATGGGAGCATATTAAACGTTTATTCCAAAAAATGTGACATACTTTCTTTCAAGTCAATATTCAATACAAACTTGATTAGTTTTTATACCACAAATTTCTTAAAATAAACTTTATACAGCATCAGCGGAAAATATAACTTTTAAAAAAATACATTGAAACATTCGGCATTTCAATAGTTATTTGAGGTGATAAATAAATCGTATATTTTTTTGTGATGTTGTTTCAAAAGTTTTATCGGATATTTTGCACTAATAATATGCAGGGTGTCCAGAGCTCAACGCCAAACGGGTACGGGGTGAAAAAAGGACGTCATATTATTACTGGGGAAAAAATAATTATAATTTGTAAGGGTCTCACCTGCGAGCCTAAATGTGTGGAAGAATTGACAGGAAGACTAGCCATACTTCGAAAACAATCTAATTTATTCACAATATTAACCACAACTCAGATTTAATCAATCAGGGATAAGAGATGCACACAATTAAACAATCTGGAGACACAATTAACGAGGTGCGTGAGATATGAGAAGACTTCAACACTAAATACACTTACTCAAAGCAATAGTTCTGACTCTTAGCCATTTAAACTAGATTAAATCTCCAGTGACAATTCGTCACCTTAAGTAATTCAATTATCAAATAATGAATATATCCGCAATCTACATTCAATTTGATTAATCTCTACTTCTCTTGTAATCTATCCTATCTCTCTTTTCTAACCTGAAAAAGCGTAGACAATATATAGTAGTCTTAATTTACTTTATTAACGCTTCTTCGAAGAAGAGTTTTATAATAAATTAATCTTGAAAGACCGAAAATTCACCTAGAGGACTGTGAGTTAAAGGTGCGTAGATAGAATTGTCCCAAATTTCCTCACTTAGCTCAGGGATGACGAGTATATTTTTGAAAATGTGGAAAATTGTGACATTTCTTCAACATATCACTAGGTACTTTGACCAAAGATTTCACAATTTCACAATTTTGCAATGATATTTTCACTAATGTGATCTTACACAGCCATGTTACTAATCACAACCACAAATAGAGCAAAAAACTCTGCTAGGTTAGTTGAAAGTTACGTAGTTTGAGATGGTTTAAGGAAACATATCTCCTACATTTGACTCTCCATAAAAAGAAAAATATTACCTACTACCCAAGTCAAGTTATTTCAAAAGGTGCCTAATTTAGTTAAGATTTCAAAATGGTACAGTAATCGCTTCTTTTCTACCCATAATAAATATTAGAGAAATATTTTTTTTTAACAAAATGACTTCATTTCAAGCAACTTAATTTTGAGTATAACACTCAAATTTCGAAATACATTTCAAAATAAAACGAAAAATATGTGTGTAATACTTTAATTAATTAGAGGTTCTCAGAATGTTTTCTTTCCAAGTTATTTTAAACCAATAAAAAATGTAATCGAAATACTCCAAAGGATCGCTGAAGCAGTGGAAAAAATAAATTTTAATTACTCACGACTCATCAAGCTATCACTATTATTAAAAAGATGCAGAGTCTGTACATTAGTGCAGAAGAGAAGAACTTAATACGTAGAATTCATTTAAGTTTTACAAAAAATGTATTCAACTTTTCTCAAAAAATGTATAACTTAATTTGAGTGGCACACTTGAGGTTTTTCCAATGAAGACATTTTGTAAAAATAATTGTAATGTATAGAAAAGTAGCAAATCTTGTGCCTTTTTTGGAACCGAAAAGAAATGAGTCATTTTTTGAAATAACTTGCCTTTGGCTGTGTGTAATATTTTCTTACGGAGAGACAAAGAAGAAAAATTTCCTCAATGCGAAACTAACTAAATTGCTAAATTTAACTAAATTTGCGAAGTTTCTTGCTTTATTTGTGACTGCTTTAATAGCACAGCTATGTGAGGTCACGTTAATGAAAAACATTCTGTAAAATTGTGAAATGTGTGGCTCAGTACCTAATGATATTGCCGTATAAAGGAGAAGTGCTGTAGCTGGTCATTAGAGCACTCAAGTGAAGATCCGTCGATCGCTGGTTCGAATCCGAGCCAGTGCGTTTTCATCCAAAGACTGGAGTTTTAATTTTAAAGTATTGTCTAGAATCTGGCAGAGATTCTAGAACTTTCTTTAGTGTATGTAAATTAGATGCAGGGCACCAGTGCGAGAGCGCACATGCCCAGTTTTTTTCTCGAATATTCTGCTAGCGTTATAAAAGCGAATCCCTTCAGTTGAAGGGAATTCTCTCTGTCTATGAAATTCATGTTAAATCTAACCATGTGGTTATTTCAATCTTCGTGACAGATTTGGTGGAGGCTCGGGGTATAAACGTTGATAATAGTAATAACCTTCGCATGAATCTTCATTTAGGAGGGTTACACCAGAATTTGGATTGAATTTCCGAGAAAGAAAAAGAACGAAAATGCAGGAAGAGTCTAAACCCAGTGTAGTGACTCCTACATACCAACAAAAGGGGAGCCTTTCGACCTTCCGGGGAACGCCTGAAGAAGATCATTTGAAGTGGCTTAAAGAATACGATCGAGTGACTAAATTGAATAATTGGGACGATATGATGCGTGCCTCGCTAATATTTATTTCTTCCTTGATGGCACTGCGAAGCAGTGGTACATAAACAACTTAGGCAACCTGAATTCGCGGGAGACGTTTAAAACTTGATTAAGTGCGCTTTTTGGCGACAGTCAAAAGTATACCAGAAAAGCAGATGAACAGCTGAAATCCAGATCTCAGCGCTCGGGTGAAATTACGCAGTCATACATACAAAGTGTCTTGAACCAAGAAGTTAATCCTTTAAAGACTGATGATGAAAAAGTGTCGAAATTAATGAAAGGTATTGCGGAAGATATTTATGGGGCCTTACTGACGAAGGAAATCAACACTCCAGCTGATTTCATTAAATGGTGTAACTATATCGAGGATATGAAACAGGAGAGGATTCGACGAAGGTTCGAGAGGCTTCCAAACGTTGCACATGTGGCAGCCATGGAAAACGAGCCCGATTTTGTGTCCGTTATTCGAAGAATTGTTCAAGAGGAATTTCATCGAATGATCTCTCAAACGCGTGAACCGATTCTTTATTCTGAACCCTATCCCCAAACCCAATTACTGAAAGAAGTGGTACAAGACGAAATCAAAAAGGCTCTGGCACCAGTTTCAGTAAACCGTGCCGAAATTCAACAATGACCAACATATGCCACTGTAACAGGAGGTAAAGTGTGCCTGCACAGAGATTACCAACACAGCCAAGAAAAACTGATCTTTGGTGAACAACTGACAACAGACCAGTTTGTTTCCACTGTGGACGTCCTGGACATGCCGTATGCTACTGCAGGGAGAAGAAAGACATTTTTGACAGTTATCGAAATTGCCGACAATGCTTCGATGAGATTGAGGCTGAAGAAGGAGCTCGCAGACTAAAACTCTTTCCTCGTTCTGCACCTAGTCCAAATAGAGGCCGATCCTCAACATGCCGTTTCAGATCGCCTTCGCCGTATTGTCGACCTAGTCGATCTCCAAGCCGTAAGAATGAGGAAAACTAAACGAGATGACCTCCCAAGGAGATGAGGCCGCATGTTATGAAAATCCTCATTTGGCAGCAGACTGGTAACCAACTAGACGTAATAATAGATAAAAAGCAAGCTCGAGCTCTAGTAGAAACTGGAGCTTCATTCTCTGTAATCTCCGATAAGTATCGTCGATTCTGAAAGAAGGTGCTGTTCACCGAAGCAAAAAGCATCCTGCTGAAAGTCGCCGCTATTCTTTCAATAGAAAATGCATTTTGCGTGTCCGTATAAATTGCCGATAGCTGCCATATGAATTTATTGTTTTGCCGCATTGTATTCATGATATAATACTTGGATGGGACATGTTAGCCTTTTCCTAAGCCGTAATTGACTTTGGGCAGAGTGAACTACTTCTGGAAGACATTTTACAAGATCACGCAACATTGTATACCTGGAAGTTGTATGCCCTAAAGGACTACACACATAAGCCTCACTCCTTAACTAAAATAGCAGTATTAGGAGGCTAATCCCGTAGAAGCATAAATGTGGTCAAACACTTGCTCATCTTACTCATTGAAAAGAATATTGCTGTACCATCCATGATATCCTCGTATCATAATGGACAAAGTGAGATCTGAATTACTAACTTCCAGTCTGGAAATCAAATCATCCATAAAGGAATGTACATAGATCTAACCAAACCCCTAAATGAAGTGCATTTATGTGTGATATCGGACACGTCGCATGTCCCCGATATGAAACACGCGACAATAGAATCCCCTGACGGACTGCTCCCTGATGATGTCTCTTGAGTTAAAAGATGAGCAAAAGAGCCAACTAGCTGAACTGCTCCGAACATTTTCTGGAATTTTCATGAAGACTGACAAGTCGCCAACTACAGGTACAAATGTGAAGCACAGAATCCACACTGATAATAATGCTCCAATCAACCAAAGGGCCTACCATGTCGCGCTAATGGAAAGAGGTATCATTCGTAATGAAGTGCAGAAAATGCTTGAGGAAGGTATAATCCAGCTTCCGAAAATCCTTGGTCGTCACCCGTTGTGCTCGTAAGGAAAAAAGACGGAAGCTGGCGTTTTTGCGTAGATTATCACAAACTCAATAAGGTCACAAAAAAGGATGTTTATCCTCTTCCTCGTATTGACGATACGGCTAGACTGTCTGAAGGGCGCCAAATTATTTTCTTCCAAGGATATCCGCTCTGGTTACTGGCAGATAGAAATAGACGAAGTGGATTGTGAAAAGACTGCATTACCCCCGAAGGATTATATGAATTTAAATTCATGCCGTTCGGACTTTCTGGCGACTTTCGAGAGAATGATGGACAATTTGCTACGTCATTTCAAATGGTTGACTGGTCTTTGTTACCTAGATGACATAATAGTGTTCTCCGAAACATTACAAGATCATCTTATCCGGCTAGAGCGAGTTTTAAAATGCCTTCAGAAAGCCTGTCTGGTACTCAACCCAAATAAGTGTCTTTTGCAGCCTGAGAAATTAAAGTACTGGGTCATCTTGTATCTGATAATGGTGTCCGTCCCGATCCCGACAAAGTGAATGCCATAAGCAGTTTTCCTATCCTAAAGGACGTCTACGATAAACGAAGCTTTCTCTTGGTCTTTGCACTTACTTCCGAAGATTTATTAATGATTTTTGTTAGTTAGCTGAGAGAGAGAGAGAGAGCCCTTGCAGTTGCTGCTAAAAGGTGATGCAAAGTTTCATTGGGGGCCCGCACAAATAGAAGCCTTTGAGAGTCTGAAGAGAGCCCTTACCGCGACCACTAACGTTAGTTTTAAGTGCGCGCCTTCTCCAGGATTAATCAAGTTAAATAGGATTTTTTCCCCTCAGAATAGATGTGTTTGCTCTTTAACCCTCTGTCCGCTTGATGCTGAGTTTGGCACATCCTGCATATAATATAGGTAATATAGATTGATATTTCAAATTTAGATAAAAGCAAATGTGAAGTATATATATATATATATATATAAATTCAATAATTGAGGTGACTTATTTGAATGTATTAACAAACTTTATTAAAACACATGTGCTAACATGAATATTAAAAGTTTAAACCATAATTGAATCAGCTATTCAAAAATCGTCCGCAAACTCATTTTTTAATTGCTATCTGATCTTAAATTCAGAATGAAATAGTCACTTAGAATTTTCTTGCATGATCATGCAGTATTATACGCACGAAATTTTTAAAAAAAGCCATAATTTCGGCAGGTGATCAAGATAGCTAATATTATTCAAATAAAAAAAAATTAAAGGGACATTGCAATTTTTTTTTAAAAAAATCCTTGATTTAATTTTAATTTACAATTTTTTTGCTTGCAACCTATATACAGGGTGTCCAGCCTTAATGTGACCCAATAGCTAATTCCTGAACCGTTCGGTTTAAATATACACTTCCAATTTGAAAAATGTTTTAAAAAGGTAAGGAATGTTTTTACGTGCTTTTCGAACCAAAAATCCCATTTACAAAAAAATTACAAAAATTAAATTTTTATACAGACTCCAGGTCCTATCATTTATATTTAGGAAAAGATGCAGTACACAGAAACAAAGTAAACACAAAAACTTTCATTTTATTACGATAAAAACTGACCGAGTTATGCCTACATAAAATTGAAGCATCTCAATTGCTCAGAAAAGGGGGTCGTATATACATTGAGTTTAGTGAACAGTAATTCACTATAGGCAGAAAGAGCAAAAGAAAAACATCATAGTAATATTGAAACATCGTTTTAAACATCATAGATTGATAATTTGTATTGCTGTACGGCAAACAATAAAAATTAAATTATAGAAATAAAACTTGTACAGAAAAGATTAATTCAGCTTATTTTAAGAAATAGCAGCAAAAGAATACATGATTTACCGTAGAGATTGTAGTATAACGTGGAATGATGCGCCAATCATGAATCAGGGGCTTTATTATATCAGAATGACCAAATTAACTTAAATAATGTTCAAAATGACTGCCTTCTCAGCAGAAAGGCAGTATCGAACCCGCGTCAGAAACTCCGCCTGTAGTTTCTGCAACATAGTTGATGTCACGGACCTGCATGCCATGCTGATTCGATTGAGTAAATCGGATTCACCCGTGGATTCACGTTCATACACTTTGTTTTTCAGGAAGCCCAGAGAAAGAAACCCAGAGGACTTAGAAAACTTCATCTTCTAAAAAATCGGTTAATGTTACATATAAACTTTCCATGTATGATTGTGATGTTAAAGGTCCATCGAAACACATTAAGCCAATTAAGGTGCTCTTCCATATTCCGCACCACACATTCACCAACCAACGCACTTAGTGGTAATTCAGTCGTATTAAATGTGGGTTTTCGAGGGACCAATAATGCGTTTTCTGCGAATTAATAGTGCCTTGCCTCGAGAACTGGCATTCATCCGACCACAAAACTTCATTAAAAAAATCTGGATTTTCATCCAGTGTATTTAACACGAAACTGCAAAAATCAAAACGACGTTCCTGGTCTCCGAGCATTAATTCCTACGCCAGGACTGGACGATAAGGATATGCAAGGTACGTATATAATATGTTCCACACCATCGATTTTGAGTAGGAACAAGCCTTGCTAATATCCCGGACGCTACTTTCAGGATGAGCCAGGGCATATCCTAGGATATCCTCGGTGGGTATCCTCAAGCTTGAAGATGTGGCACGAGACAAAGGAATACGTTTATGACAACTCCCGGTTTTATACAAGCGTTGAACAGCACGGGCAATTGTACAATAAGATGGATGTCTTCGACTGGGAAATTTAATTGCATAAAATCTTGCCGCCTCTCTCTTATTTCGATTACACTGCACATACAACAGTACCATTTCGCAGTATTCTTCAGTTGTATACATCTCGTTCTCCCGAACAAGAATTCGTAATATTGCAATAGCTGGCGACTACACAACAGATTTTTAATAATCGTCATGATCAGTACCGCAGCAAATCAGTCTGAAGTCGCAGCAAAATGGCCTATTTTCTTGGAACTGCTTTTGAAACGTTTTCTTCGTCCAAAATATTTTGTTTTTTCTATGTTTTACACGTGCACAGAATAAATTTTATTTCTTAAGTACTCAATTATTGTATTATTAACGTAATTTATGTACTTTTAAATTTAAAAACGATTTACATAAAAGTGACGTACAAGAGAGAAAGTTTCCTGGCAGAGTTCTAGTTAATTTCACTTTGCAGGCGGCCCTAACTAGCTTATTGAAAACGGCCGGGAAAATTGAGGAAATATGTGATTTTCAAAGTTCCATAACTCGGCCAGTTTTTATCGTAATAAAATGAAACCTTTTGTGTTTACTTTGTTTTTTGCACTGCACCTTTTTCTAATATAAATGATAGGACCTGGAGATTGTATAAAATTTAATTTTTGTAATTTTTTTCTAATTAGGTTTTTTGGTTTGAAAAGCACGTAAAAACATCCCTTACCTTTTTTAAAACATTTTTCAAATTGGAAGTACATGTCTAAACCGAACGGTTGGGGAATTATCTATTGGGTCACATTAAGGCTTTACACCCTGTATATAAATAAAGTTAAACAGTTTTTATGCTCAAGCTACAACAACTTCTAGTTTACTTTTT
Source organism: Trichonephila clavata (assembly GCA_019973975.1). NCBI lineage: Eukaryota > Metazoa > Arthropoda > Arachnida > Araneae > Nephilidae > Trichonephila > Trichonephila clavata. Next base: position 4,951 of record BMAO01034521.1, on the reverse strand, counting down.
AGAAAACAAAATCTTTTAAATTATGAAGGGAATTTAAAATGCTACTCCTCCTACAAAAATTGACGCACTATCATAAAATTTGGTTTAGAAAGTACGTTGAACTTTGTATAGCAGAAGTTGGTGTTACGTTTCTGCTAACGTGATTGATATTCGTTTTTTAATTGGGCATTGACAATTTCTTAAAAAATGTATAAATTCAAAATTAGGTATTTTTAAAAACATAAGTATTGCTTTGAGTCAAAAATGCATACCAACTTTTGTTACATGTAATAATAGAAGTAGAAAGATTATCAATGTTTTAGTCAAAATAAAATAAAAATACTTAGCATTTTAAATGAAGATTTACTATTTTTTTTCTTTCTGCGATAAATCAGTTTAAAGTTCTTATTTAACAATGGAATATGAATAAAAACAAACGTAAAAATTATCCTAATGCTAGATTTTTTTTAAATTTAAAACTTTCAAATATTGTTAAATTATAGAAAATTGTATACAGAATAACTTGAGGTAAAAAATATTTATTTGAATTTTCGACTGATTTTTATCAATTGCATCGTACTGTGTCCTCTTAAAAAATTAAGAAAATAGAATGTGTAAGTGAAATTTAATTAAGTTTGTATATTGCTGAACTGTAATAACAAAGTTTCAAACGCGCGTAGTAAAGCGTACAGTGTACAACATACCTATGCATCTCATAGAGGTTAAGAAAATTCTGTTTCTTGCCATAAAAAATTTACTGCGGTGGATATTTCCTTTTGGTTACTCAAACTTTTATTTATTTGTAAATACATAATAAAAAAATGAATTTTTTGTCTTACAATATTTGAACAGTAGAATCAAATAAAACAGGAAATAATATTCCGAGTTATAAAAACCTTATGTAAAAAAATGTTACGTACAACAAAGGCGGCTGTACTAATTTTTTTTTTTTTTTTTTTGCTTCAAAAAGGAAATTCATATCAAAATCTAGTAGTATATAAAGGTCGTAGAAACTATGTAGTATACAGCTTTAAGCAACTTCAGAGCAGATCAGTTTTAGAGCATGCTTTCTGAAGTCGTCTCCGCTCTTACATTTGCCGACTTCTTGGGGTAGTTTTAAAAGAAATACTTCATTTTGCAACAACTGCTGTTGCTCTCGAGGGCAAATTATTTCAGAAACCGTCGTCTTAAATCAAAAATTAGAATGAATGAAGCTTTAAACCTATATCTCTCGCATTATGATTTACTGCAATTCTTTTCGTGCAATATATATTTTTTTTTGAATCACTACATTGGAAATTAAGGGATATACATGAATAAAATATTCAACTTTAAGAAATTAAATTCGTTAGAGCTAATTAATTAAAGTGAAAGTTTAAAGTACCGTTAGTACAAGGAGGTTTAAAATATTCTCATTAAAAAAAATGACCTATGACTTTTTAACGGAGTTTTAACTCTTAAAAATGCTAAATAACCTGAATACTAATATTTTACAGCACAAAATATTTATTTTTGAAAAATTAAAAATTTTTTAAAATTTATTTACTTTTTTTACACGTAAACGCAAGTATTACACGTCAACTTAATTTAAGGATATTCAAAGGAGAACAATTTTCTTCTTTTCATCAATACACAAAAATTCGCCACACGTTGTGCGTTTTGAGTAATGTTTCAAATGAATACTTTTAAAGCACTGCAGCCTGGGGTAGGAATACTGTATTTTCTGAACATGGAACTACTGCACCTTGATTCTTGTTCAGTCTCTTCATCGTCTTCTCAAAAATGCAACGAAAATCCCAGCTGATAATTTTATTAGACTTCTTCATCCTCTGTTAGAACATCACTGCTTTCAGATGTTAGGTTCTGTAATAAATCCAAATTCTCTTGAAGACTGATCTTCTTTTTTCCACACTCTAAGAAAAGAAGAAAAATAATAAGAGCACCTTTAAAACCTCCTATTGTTGATAAATCTCAGTTACACGTAAGGAAATTAAAATGCTCTAATTTGTTAATAAAGAGTATATACAGGGTGTCCAGCCTTAATGAGACTCAATAGCTAATTCCCGAACTATTCGGTTTAGATATGCACTTCCAATTTGAAAAATGTTTTAAAACAGGTAAATATTGTTTTTACGTGCTTTTTGAACAAAAAAAACCATTTAGAAAAAAATTAAAAAAATTAATTTTTATATGGTCCCCAGGTCCTATCACTTATATTTAGGAATAGATGCAGTACACAAAAACAATGTAAACACAAAAAGTTTCATTTTATTACGATAAAAACTGTCCGAGTTATGGAACTTTGAAAATCATGCATTATATCCATTTTCTTGGCTATTTTCAAGAATCTAGTAAGGGACCGTCTCCAAAGTGAAATTAGTTGGTACTCTGCTAGGAAACTTTCGCTCTTGCACGTCACTCTTATGTAAATCGTTTTTAAATTTAAAAGTATACGTTAATAATACAACATTTGAGTACTTAAGAAATAAAAATTATTCTGTGTACTTGTGAAACGTAGAAAAAATAAAGTATTTTGGGCGAAGAAAACATTTTAAAAGCAGTTCCAAAAAAAAAGACTTATGTGCTGCGGCTTCAGTCTGATTTGCTGCATTTTTGCTGATCAAGGACGAACGTTAAAAATCTGTTGTGTAGTTGCTGGCAATTGCATACAGTAATATTCTAATATTGCTAATTGTAGTACGGGAGAACGAGATGTATACAAATGAAGAATACTGAGAAATGGTACTGTTTTATGGGCAGTTTAATCAAAATAAGAGAGAGGCAGCAAGACTTTATGCCATCAAATTTCATACTCGAAGACATCCATCTTATTGCCTGCCTCGTGCTTCACCATTATTTAATTTAGTCATTCTGATATAATAAAGCCCCTGTTTCATGATTGGTGCATCATTCCACATTATGCTATAATTTGAACGGCAAATCCTGTATTATTTTGCTACTATTTGTTAAAACAAGGTGTTTTTTAATCTTTTCTGTACAAGTTGTATTTCTTTAATTTAATTTTTATTGTTTGCCATACAGCAATACAAATTGTCACTCTATGATGTTTACTACGATGTTTTTATTTTTCTATGGTGTTCTTTTTCTATAGATAGTGAGTTACTGTTCTCTAAGCTCAATTTATATACGACCCCCTTTTCTGAGCAACTCGGATGCTTCAAATTTATGTAGGCATAAATCGGCCAGTTTTTATCGTAATAAAATGAAACCTTTTGTGTTAACTTTTTTTTGTGTACTGCATATTTGCCTAAATACAAGTGATAGTAGCTGGGAACCGTATAAAAATTTAATTTTTGTAATTTTTTTGTAAATGGGTTTTTTGGTTCAAAAACCACGTAAAAACATTCGTTACCTTCTTTAAAACATTTTTCAAATTGGAAGTGAATATCTAAACCGAATTGTTCGGGAATTAGCTATTGGGTCACATTAAGGCTGGACACCCTGTATATATCATTATATTGTGTGTAGGGAAAAAAAACTCAGATTGAAGTTCAAAATTTTAAAAAATTTTAAAATAATACAGTAAAAAAGCCAAACAAATAAATTAAGCTAAAAAAATGCCAAAAAAAAAGCATAACTCTATTACACTATAGTAAAGACGCTAAACGTAACAATAATAACCAGTACAAACGGGGGAAAAACTAAGTTTTTGCTCTAACATCCAGTGTACTGCCGGTACCACAAAGTTATTCAACTGTAAAATTAATTATATACACCGTTTAGTTAAAATAAATAATTAAATCGTTTTCTAAGGTCTTAACTAACATATAAAAAAATAAGACACCTTTTGACATTAACTACTTTTTCGGATCAAAAATGACAATCGTCGCAATCCGATCAAAATGTCAGCTGAAAACGCAACTTTTGTATTCGTGAAAATGGTTATTCTATTTAATTTTAAGGGGGGGGATGGTACTTATTATTACCGTCAGTAGATAAAGGGTTAAATATGGATTTTATGCTGAAATTTTTTTATAAAATATTTTTAAAGAAACAGAATTCGTTTTAAAACAAGTTAATATTGTTCTTATTTTTATTTCATTTTTAAAAAAAATAGAACCATGTATAAACAGAATATTTGTGTGTATAATTCTGAATTATTTTTTTGGTGTGTTTTACTTTAAATTTTACAATGTAAATTTCAGAAATCCAAATAATCATTCAACTCCAAAATTAAAGTAATATTCTGTTGAAACACAATCAGGTAATTTTTGTTGTTGTTGTTACTAATGCCACCTGTCTGGCGGTGTCAGATCGAGGCCCACGAAATTCATCGTGGCAAGAGACGAGGTGTACACCTGTTGTTAGCTTTTTATCTTTTGAACACCATGCATGTGACAGTACAATTTGGCTATGTTCATACACTATAGATGGCGACACCATCTATCTCCCCAATTTAGGCATGGAACTGGAGGAGAGGGAAATATTCTTCAGCCTCCTGCACCCGTGATTTCAGCTACAACCGCCCACAAGACTTTAGGCCCTACTGATTTAACAAGCACGCACTCCGTGTGTACTCGGAGGGTATTTGGTGGCCTCGGGCATCAAACCCAGGCCTTCCGGTCTGGTAACCGATGCTCTAACCACTAGGCTACCCATTTTCCCCGGTATTTTTTTTAATTGATCATTTGCTACTTGGAAATAAATCCCAAATATCGTTGATTATGTCGAAAAAAAACCAGCATAAAAATTTTTTAAATTTTAAAAGCTCTACGAAAGTAAGAAATGTTAATATAAGACTATGATAATTTTGATTCGTAACTCTTTTTTTTTTTTGGATCCATAATTTATGTAAATATTTGTTTCATACCGCGAACATCTGCCAAAAATGTTTACTGTTCAATGAAACTTTTCCATGGCTATGAAATGTCGAATAAACCAGCTTAACTTTATGTAGCTTATTTTTATGAATACAGTAAAACCTGTTTTTGTGTAATAAATAGGGACCGCA
>BMAO01034520.1:0-81381 GCA_019973975.1 Trichonephila clavata | reverse complement strand
CCATGCAATTTTGAAAATAAATCAATGCAAGTTAACAAATACTTATAACCCTTATTAAATTCTGCTAAAGATTGCATATCGACTAAATCCACTTGAAACTGACGATCAATATCACTTACAAATACTCGATTCCGCTGAAACTTATGCCGAACAGGTTTATGAAGAGTGTAAGCATCTTTCTGTGATAACCAATGCTTTACATCTTTTTTACTATATTTCCCTTTTAAAGAGCGATGTAATGCCTCCACACCTCCGAAGCTACTTGGAACTTCGGGATTTTCGTAAAACGCTGCTAAATCTTGATACATTGTTACCGACGAACAGAACTTGATTGAGTGACTATTACAATGAATAGTTATCCAATTTATACTTTTTGGGAAAGGCAAAGGGATTATGTTTAAAAGCATGAGCATAAATTTTCCTTACTTTTATACAAAATACTCTTATTTGTTTTTTAAACGTGAAACTTATTTCAACACAAATATTAAACTAACAAACAACAAAAATGATATTAACTCAAATCAAGCATAAAAAAAAAACATTTTATTCAGATTTATAGGAACAAAATACTGTGTAAAACTTATAAAGTCAGTATGCAATATTTTTTAAACAAAATCCTCATAATATTCAAAACAATCAGATGGACATAACATATCTCTTACTTCTCTTAATATAATATCTAAGCGAAGATTTTCCAAAAAATTTTCAGTTACATAATTTACAGGTTTTAACAGTAAAAAGTGTACATTTTCAAAAAGATTATTATAAAAATAATCAGCTATCTCATTAGCTTCCAGTGACAAAACATGTGAATTAAATGTTTCTTCTCGGTTCCCCCATAACTCCTCAGCGAGTTTCTGAGGTTGATTCAGTCCTTTTTCGTTCAGGAGGCTACAAATAGATTTTTTCAAAATTTGCGTCAAGTATCGTTGACCCAGACTAACGTCCAAAGAAAAAGGTAATGCGTTTTCTATGGGACCTTCACAGAAGGTTTTATATGCAGTTAAAAAGTCCATACACAGAAATACATTGTCTATAACGGCATTTTCAATAGCACCATATTTTTCAATCATTTCAGCCCACTGCTCTCGGGATATGCTGATTTCTTTAAAAGTAGGCTCTTTATTCGGACCGTATTTAATGCGCTTAAAAGTAAAATTAGTGAAGTTCTCACTTGTTATTTGAATGTGCCGTTCAGGAGGGAAAAGTCCACTTGGTAATTCCTCCAGTGATTCCGGTACTTTCTTTTTACGCATGATATATTCGATCCACTGTGGGTCTAATGTTATTCCCTCAGGAGTTGGGTAGTAGGTTTTTCCATACTTCTTGAAACGCCTTATGTGTACTGATACGGAATCATAATAGATGCTTGCAAAGACAAAAACATCATCTCCAATTGGAAATACTCCATCTGGTATGCAATCCTCGGTAAATTTTCCATACTTCTGAAAATAATATACCAAAATTAATGAGGATTAGAAAAGTGTAAAAAACATTATAAACATTACATATCAAATTTATTTAATTTTGTTACTTACTTTTGAAACTTCTCTTCTTGCTTTCTTATTTGCAGAAGATTCCACGACCTTTCCAAGCTTTCGTTGTTCGCTATGTGTTTCAGACATTGTCAATTTTTTTTTTCCTTTTCGAATACAGTCCGTCGCAGTACTGACAAACGAAATGAATCTTGAACCTAAGATGTGACAAGGGTCTAAAGCATATTGACCGAATTACACTTGAACGGAGTTCGCTGAGTGGTTGAAAGCAATGTATCCATCCGCTCTAAGCATTGAGATAATTTCTGACGTAGAATTCAGTCGCCGTCTTGTAGAATCAAGATCAGACAAGCTAAGACAAGTTCAATCGTAAACCGTTCACACGCTGATTACGAGTATTCTACGTCACATTTTTACTGTGTATGTGTAATCATTTATACCGCATTAAAATTTACAAATTATTAAAATAATATAAGTGAAATATTTTTTTTTTATTTCATTTTAATTAAGAAAATGTCGCCATCTGCTTCGCCTGCAAAATTAAATTCATGAGATTATAAACCTAAGTTTTCTTCAGGTCTGCATGCCTTCATAGGACAATGGTTAGCGTAACTGAAAAACTATTGTCCTATGGAGACATTTTGTTCTGGGGCTGTGAGTTTGAATCTGGATTTATTATTATTTTTTTTATTTGAGCGTTATTTTTTCAATCATTTTAAAATCTAATAATTAGTGTATAGTTTAACCAATAGGTGGCGCCATGAGCACTTTAAACATTTCAATAAACTTTTTTTACACATTTAAAAAACAACTCAACTTAGCAGCAGGAGAGAAACAACTCAACAGCAGGTGAAAACAACTCAACTCCCCCCCCATCAACTCGAAAACCAAAACCATAGCAGGAGGGAAACAACTCAACTCCACGCAGCATCCACAGAAGGGAAACAACTCCGCGCCTGCGCCTGTGCCTCCACAGGAGGAAAACAACTCAACTCTGCGCCTGCGCCTGCGCCCGCGCCTGTGCCTGTGCCTGTGCCGGCGCCTGTGCCTGCGCCTTTACCGCAGAATCGGCTTTTCTTACCTACTACTGTATTTATGTACTTCATTGCTTTTAAATGAAAGAAAAAATCATTAATTTTTTAAAAAATCAAGTTTTTGCATAAAATTCGGCATATTTAAAAAACTTTTAAAAGTAATACAAATCTTTTATTTCCTAATACATATATAGAGATGTTTCATTATTTATGTACAGTATAAATATTATTTGAATACATTCATTAGAATTTTGTGTAAAAGATCCTAATTGCAATTTTTAATGAAAATTTTACTAATTTCGACAATTTTTATAATCTATAACTGTCCAGAAAACAGCAAAAGGGTTAAAAAATTAGTTAAATATGAAGCTAAAGAGAGTTTGAGCTATAAATATGGTGAGTTTAAGAAATGTACAACTAGTAGAACATTTTTCATATTGTATTTAAATCTTTAAAAGCATTGTCTGAGAAACTATGTTTTTTGGCTTCACAGTAAAGTTCACACAAATGGATTTCTTTTTAAGATATTGAATTGAAATTTTCAGAAATTTTTTATTTATTTTTTGTATTATAGACTTTAATCTCTGTGTAGGTATTTATGCATTTTATTGCACATACAATTTGTGAGAAAAAAACATGTTTTTTTTTAAATTGACAGATTTCAAAAATAATATAAATCTTATCACTCTAGCCATAGATAATGATGTTATTTTTTGCAGTTTTAATATTATTTGAATATATTAATTAGAATTTTCAATAGAAGTTTTACTGTAACTGCAATTTTTCACTAAAAATTCCCAATCCAAAATTAGGTTCAAGTGTAGTATAGGGTGTCCCTTTGGATTTGGTTATTTTTCTTTGGATTTGGCGATTTTTATACAGATATTATGGTGAGATAACAAATTTATTCTGGCTTCCGGACATTTATCGCTATATAAAGTAGCTTGGCGATCGATTTTGATCACCAAAAGAAATTGACATCGCCAAGGCCCCTCCCCTATACTACATTTAAAAAAAAATTATTTAAAATGTTGTGGAATTGTATTTTAATTCCTAGTTCTTTGCACACCCTTTTTAAAGAAAAAAGTTTTTATTTAGTTGAAAATTTATATGTTTCAATAAAATGCTCCGAAGGTAGCCACATACCTTAAATTTATAACACTGTCTTTTTAAGTAATCCGCCAAAAAAAGGCAAATTTTTATCACATTTTTCCGCTAAATTCCTATTATAGCCATATATTAAAAACAAAGCGCATACTTTTGTAAAACAAATAGGTAAAAACTTTAATTCAAAAGTCAAGAAAAAGACAGTTTTGATTTAAAGTCCAACCACAAAATCAAAACAATCTAGTACTCATGTGTTCGTCCGCGGGTATAGCGTGGTAGAAACGAAAAATAGTTCGGAAGATTTATGAGAACTAAATTTGTTGCTGAACCCCAATTTTTAAAATATGTTGTCAGTATTATAAAAAAAACTTCTCTAATCCTGAATATCTTTTTTAATTTGTTTGATAGTGTTAATTAACCATTTTTTGAAATTTTGAGTACATGTAATGTTTCATATTCGAAAAGGCATGCGTTCAAATATGATACAAACAAACTCATTTCAAAATGAGCATGTCCATGTACTCATTTTTGAAAATTACTTTTTTCTCCGTGTAGTTCAAATTCAATTGTTTGTAGGCTGCATCTACCCGATGCTGGGTGCTTTTGGTTTTCTTAATGTAGTTCCAGAGAAGTCATATAAAAAAAGGCTTTATTCACACTGCGAGACAGTAGAGCAATGACCTCACCCTCTGCCTGCACGTTCGGAGTGGTTTACATCATAGGGGTGGGGCGTGACATCACTCCACCCCAGCGCCGTTCAAAGTACGGCTATTTTCACAACAATAGGAAAATACATTTATTTAATTAAAGTAAGAAAAAAATCATTATTAGATTGTATTATCTATCGCAAAAAATTTTATACGAATCGCATGTAAAGATCTAAACTTTCCCTATCATGAGTGAATTTGTAGATTTAGATATTTAACACATTTGCTAACGTGAAGCTTCCTAGACATATAAAAGAGAAACTAGTTGTATAGAAATATCAGATTCTATATTCCAATTATTAATGGAATATCTTGGTAGAATCACTCTTTATAAAGACTATTAAGGGATCAGTGTAATATATTTTTCAAAGCATAATCAAGCATTTCAACTGGTTTATAAAACTTGTATAGAGTTCATTAAAGCTAATCTTGAAATGGGTATTGAAAAATCTTCAGTATTAGAATATGCATTCAGTTAATAGGAAATAAGAAGTGGTTAATATGGTTTTAAGACTTTCTAAAAACATTACTCGGTTAAAGTGTAGTATAGCCCTTGGAGATGCCAATTTCTTTTGGCGACCAATATCGATCGCGCCAAGCTATTTCCCTTACCAATATGTGTCTGGAAGAAAGAATGAATTCGTTATCTCACCATGATATCTATATAAAAATCGCCAAATCCAACCCCCCCCCCCCATACTAGTCTTGAGCTCATTACTCAATAGTTTTTAAACAAAAGGTAGAAAATAAGCTGAGAAAAAAAAATGATGAAAAAATTCTAAAATATTGTGTATGATTTAAAATACTGTGAATTGACTTCGCATATTTTCTGTTTACTAAGTTTAATTGTACTTGACTAATAAGGAATGCTTTACTCTGTTGCTCATGTTATTACTAATAAATTAAATACAAAAAACATGTATTGTGTTTCAACATTCTGAGAGAAAGGGTGCCCAGTTAAGAATTAATTGCATTACGGCCAATGATGACCAAACAGTTTCACATGCTTTTAAAACATATTTCGGAATAGTGTTTGGCTTTACAACTGGCACCTTCAATGCACTTGGAAGAAATGATTAAATGATCTTGTTTTCCAATTTTGAAATGCAAAGGGAAATTTCTCTAGTAGATTTTTTGGAAGGAATAAGTTCAATAAGATGTAAACAAATAATGGAAAATTTTAAAATTGCATCGACTGATAGAAAGCCTGCTTTCAATAAATATTTTGATGATAATTATTGCAATTCAGCCTACTAATAGTATAAGTCACATCATCTACTTCTGTATGCCAATACTGATAAAAATATATATTGTTAATCTTTTCACAATACCTGAATGTCCAATTATTGTAAAATGGAAAATTTAACTGTCAAGCAGATAGTTTGTTGAAAATACAGCATGACACATATTTAGCACATTATAGAATTTTAAATGATACTCTCCCCAGTTTATATCCTCACAAACTATTTCCATTTTAAAATGCATTAAAGATTCCTGACAGATATTTATGACCAGGCAACAAATTTTTGGTTTGTAAAATTGCAGACTAATGGAGATGTATTTTATGTAGTTAAAAAGATTATGGAAGCATTTCAGAAAGAGGTTGTGTGTGTGATCAATGCCATTACAGGTGTGTAGAATTATCATGTGCTGCTTGGTATACATGTGAATGCTGAGATAATCATGCACCATGTGAACATATTAAGTTCATTCTTAAATTGTTTGAGAGATTCCATGTTGCTGAAAATGTTGAATATACTTCTTTCCATATCTCAGATAGAAAGTGTGGCGTGGGGTCTTCCGCCAAAGAAATATGTAATGACATAAGAAAAACCAGGAGACCGAACTTCTACTTGTAGTATTAAATTGTTTATTGCAAGGTAAAATAGTTCAGGAACAATTGTCTCAACATGCAATTCAGTAAAAGAAAGGTAAAAAGTTATTACTAAACAATTATTTACCTGATCCTCATGTACCTACCTCCCAATCAGCATTTAAACTAACAGTAAATATTTAAGCCTACTATTAGGGATATAAAAATAAAAAGGAAAACTCTGGAAAGTTCTTTTTTAAATTGTCAAGAAAGAAAACATTCAAGCTCAGGCTAGTTAACATTACTCAATTCAAAAACTATTTGCAAAAAAAAACTTAACTGTATCTTTAACACCTGATATATGCTTGTTGTGGAGTTGTTTTATGTTTTCCAAGACATTTAGCTATGTTTTTATGGGGTAAAGTTGTTGTACATTTTTATATCAGATGAGGAGGTAAGTAATTATCAAAAATAACCAAATTTTTGTCACAAATGGCATTATGACAGTATATTAGAAGCATATAATTTAAAAATCATGCAGGATAGAGATTCCATTGCAGTTGAATGTTACCACACAAATTTTGGAAAGTGATGGGAATATGGTAATTTTTTATATCATTCATTATTAATAAAATTTTAGGCAAAAAAATTGATTTATACTTTTGGAACATACGAATTTAGAAAATACATGTATACTTTTTTGCAGGTAAGTGTTTAATATAAAATATATAGAATCAGGTGATGTTAATGCTTGCTATCAATACAAGCAAAAGTTTATACTAAAGTAAGTACGAGTAATATGTTTTAATTTATGTGTAAATAATATTTAATAATAAATTATTCATCATTTTGATAATATTTGTGCTATTTGTTACACAGGAATAGACCTTGAAAATCTGCCTTGCCTATTTAGAAACAGGTATTTCATCCATATGTTATATTTCATGGGCGATGAGGAAAATGGTAGTGAAAGTAATGATTTAAAGTGATTGCCTTTCTTATGGTATGGATGTACTAATAAGGATTTATTCATTTTTTTGTCCAGTAATGGACCAGTTTTTGATATACTATTTGTTTTATAAATACTTTAAATAGTTATAGTTTTTCAGGTTGCTTTATATGTGTTCTGTGTATCAACCAGATGAATGAAGTAAATATTCTTACATCTCTGAAAGTCTCGAATGACTTTTTGATCTTACAGAGTGCTAGATGGGATTTTCAGCTGTGGTGACATATACATTATAATTGCATCACAGTTGTGAAAGACTTTCTAAAGCATTAAAGATTGTGTAATGTAATTAATTAGTAAGTAATATTTATATGATGGGAAATGCAATATAAGTTAATATTTTATTTAGTTTTCAAAGCAATCAATTGTCTACTTTTTTTAAGACAGTCAACAATATTAGTTACACAACACTCTTTTTAATACAGTAGGTATAATCCAAAACCATTTGAAAAATACAATTGTTTGTGCAGTAAAGTAGCTTAAAGGTGGTGCATTCCATCTTATGTCAAAGCAGTACAAGTAATAAATTTTTCTTAAATCGAAAACCTTGTATAGTTGATTTTTCATAATTTTTACAAGTTCCATAAGTAAACAATCATTAGCTGCATAGTTATTTATATTAAAATTTTAACATTTACATACAACATAAATACATTTAAGAAAAAACGTTTAACAGTACATGTTTTGTAAAGAAAATTAGGAGAGAAACTGTATTTCTTTTTTAAAAAAAGGGTATAAAGTATTCATTCAGTTTTGAAATCCTAGAAATATTATGTAAGTCAATTATTTCTTTGCTACTTTCCATAATAAATGATTCTGTTGTAGCTAAGTTCATCAAAATCGTTTCCTTCAACCACATAAATTATACTAGAATCCTAAGAGGGTTTTCAGATAAAAATATAACTTAGTTCTTGGTTTTGCTAGTTATTTTTATAATGCTTGATACTCAGCTTAACAAATATTAATTTTTTTAAATACTATTAATACTTCCATATTTTCGCGATTTATACTTTTGTATTACTATTTAAAAAATAATTTTCCAGATGTGCTAAGTTTTAAAGACTTTCAGAAATATATAAAACCTGCAGCTAATTGATGAATGGGGCTTTCACATAACAAATAGCGATCGTACATCGATAGATTAAATCAGTCGCATTAAAATAGAAGCTTTTTATTGGACCTCGTAAAAAAGTTTGTTAATGTGTCTGTCTCAATTGCTACAATTACTTATTCAAACTTGCATAAAGAGTTTTATTTTTCTTTGGTGATCTTTTTGACAATCACGTCGTTCTGATTTTTTAAAAAAAATTTATTAAAATAATTTTATATTATTATACTAATATTATATTTTAGTAAAATGATGAAATTCCGTAGAACTATTAATCTTGGAAGGGTTTTATTTGAAATTTAAGAAGATATTGCTGCAAAATAAAAGATTCGCAATAATATAGTTTAGTATTCTAATGATATAAGTAGATAAGAGAGAAAAGCCGATTCTGCTGTAAAGGCGCAGGCGCGGAGGCTGCATGGAGTTGAGTTGTTTCCCTCCTGCTATGGTTTCGGTTTTGGAGTTGATGGGGGAGTTGAGTTGTTTTCCACGTGCTGTTGAGCTGTTTTCCTCCTGCTGCTAAGTTGAGTTGTTTTTTAAATGTGTGAAAAAATTGTATAGGAACGTTTAAAGTGCTCATGGCGCCACCTATTGGTTAAACTATAGACTAAGCTGTGGAATGTTTTAAATCGTTTTCTTAAATATTTTTTATAATAATCTTTTTTTGAAAAAAAAATGAGCACTTTTTATTATTGGAACTTTTAAATTATGTAACTGAAGAATTTTTGGAAAATCTTTGCTTAGATAATATTGTAAGAGAAGTAAGAGAAATGTTATATCCACCTGATTATTTCGAATATTATGAGGATCTGAATAAAATGATTTTTTAAATGTTAAATTTGAGTTAATTTTATTTATATTGTTTGTTATTTTAATTTATGTTGAGATACTTTCTTTTTAAAAATAAGTGTGGGTATATTTAAAAAAAATTATTTCAGAATGTTTAAGCGTAAATGATATTTTAAATACATTTCATACAAAAGTAAGAAAAAAAAAATACTGTATAAATATTTTGTATAAGTTTCCGACAAGATTTGGCTTTAAAAAGTTTATTTTTATAAATCTGAAAGGAAAAAAAATGGTTTATATATATACGGTTATATTGTTAATTTTATTCATACTGCTTTGTAGTTTAATTTATGTTGAAATAGTTTCATTTTAAAAGATAAATATCAGTATACGTCTTCCAAACAAATTATCTTAGTATGTTAAGCATAAGTGATATTTTAAATATATTTTGTTTTAAAGTAAGGAAAAATTTATGCTTATGTGTTTAAAGCAAACTCTTTGCCTTTTCCAAAGAGTATAAATTGTATAACTATTCATTGCAATAACCATTTAGTTAAATTATTTTTTTCTTAATTGAATAGAAATAAAAAATTTAAATCGCTTTCTTGAATATTTTATATAATAATCTTTTTTTGAAAAAAAATGAGCACTTTTTATTATTAGAACTTATAAATTATGTGACTGAAGAATTTTTGGAAAATCTTTGCTTAGATAATATTGTAAGAGAAGTAAGAGAAATGTTATATCCACCTGATTATTTCGAATATTATGAGAATCTGAATAAAATGATTTTTTAAATGTTTAATTTGAGTTAATTTTATTTATATTGTTTGTTATTTTAATTTATGTTGAGATACTTTCTTTTTAAAAATAAGTGTGGGTATATTTAAAAAAAGTTATCTCAGAATGTTTAAGCGTAAATGATATTTTAAATACACATTTCATACAAAAGTAAGAAAAAAAATACTGTATAAACATTTTGTATAAGTTTCCGACAAGATTTGGCTATAAAAAGTTTATTTTTATAAATCTGAAAAAATTGGGTTTTTTTATACGGTTATATTGTTAATTTTTTTTTCAACTGCTTTCTAGTTTAATTTATGTTGGAATAGTTTCATTTGAAAAGATAAATATCAATATACGTCTTTCAAACAAATTATCTAAGTATGTTAAGCATAACTGATATTTTAAATATATTTTGTATAAAAGTAAGGAAAATATTATGTTTATGTGTTTAAAGCAAACTCTTTGCCTTTTCCAAAGAGTATAAATTGTATAACTATTCATTGCAATAACCATTTAGTTAAATTATTTTTTTCTTAATTGAATAGAAATAAAAAAAACATTTATTATACATTGCTTTACTAACAAATTGTAAATTTTAATTCGGTATAATGATTACACATACACAGTAAAGATACAAATTAAATTGTTTATTCAGAAATCAACATCTTGTATTGCGTTTTACATTACAATCGTATATATATATACATTACAGGAGAACAACAAATTGTAAAATTGATTTCAGTATAAGGATTACACAAAAAGATACAAAGTAAGTTGTTTATTTACAAAAGCAGCATTCCATTTCACATTACAATCTTTCATTTACATTACAAAAATCACATTATTGTGTCATCATTGGATTTTATGTCTTACTGCTCATTGAATAGGTCTAAATTCATCAATGACCAATGTCCATGGGCAAGCGTAGTAATGCCATCATCATTAATAAACCTTTTGTCATCTTTATAGGACAGGGCAAGTTTGTTTTGCTTTATGGAGTGTATTGAATGAAATTTGGATCTATATATATAATTAAGTTCATGTCAACATATTTTAATTTTTGATTAAAAAGACAGGCTTTGTAGTCCTCAAATGTTATTTTATTTTTTATAGTTTGTTTTTTAATTCCTTTTAACCGCTTTTCAATCTTATGGTTTGTTTTGTAGGCATATATTTTCGATTTTAATCCTACATATTCTGTCATAATATTTCCCTTGTTTTCATCCTTCATTTTCCCGATGACTTTTTTGTTAACAAGAGGTAAATTGTAAATGTTGTTTTTATCATAATCTGAAGTATCATATAAGTTAATATCATTTTTCATGTCACTATAAAAATCATCAGTTTTTATTTCATATATAAAAGAATCGGTGTCTGTATACATGAGCCTTACTTTCGAGTCATAACGGTGCTTCATGTACTCATAGTGAAAAGAATACATTAGAACTTTTGATATGTCTAAAATTACCATTCCTACCTGTATTGGTTTCAAAAATTTGATTTTGGTTTTTTTTAGATGGACGGCCATTAAGTTTTCAGAACTATTGTGCGTCGATTAAAATTTGATTTCGCTATTAACTTTCGAGCCTGCTCTTCTGTTGAGCATAAACGTATATCTACTCTTCTTCTTACATTTTCCATCGTTTTCCCGAATATGCTTGTGACGGGTGCTTACGCGTTTCACTAACCTTCTCTCGACTTCTTTAAATTGTTTTATTTATTTCAACCAATCTCTTCCGAAAGCCAAAAAGTGTGACTTATGCAAGCGAGATATTTTCGGGTTTAGCGAGTTCGAAAAGGATATAAAAGGGAGAAATGAAATGAAGAAAAGAGGGTGATTTTGAGAGAGTAGTTTTTCTAGTGGAAATATATTCGTCGGGAGAAGACTATTGAAAAGTATTCATTAAATCGGTTCGGGACGGAACTGAAAGATAGCTGAGATTGAAGCCGCTCAATAAAGCAATCCAGATATAGAAGAACCTGCCTTAAGAAAAGGTATCAGGTCAGTTGTTTTCATAAATTAAATATAAATGTGTAGCTTGATTGTACGCGTTGTTCTCCGTGGATTCAGTTAGGATTCCGTCGTTCATAATCGAATTCTTCTCGTACTCCACTGTATTTTGTTGATCTTAAGGTTTGAATAGTATTTGTGTAATCTCTCAATTAAGAAAGGTCAATAAATAAGATTCATTTATTAAATTAGTTGTAATTAATTATGGATCCAACATATTCAGATTTAGATAATACGCGAAGGGGAGTTAATAATCATAGGGGTAGTGATAGATTACGACACTGGCGCCCAACCGAAATATCGGAATTAAGAGCAAGTGCAGGAATTAGAGTTTTGCCGGAATTATTTTTTTCGGGTAAAGAAAATGTGTCTGAGTTTATCTCGAATATTGACGACAACAAAGCTTACTATGAAATACCGGCGAATCTAGCATGTGCATATTTAAAGGGTCATTTAATTGGGAGAGCGTTAGACTGGTTTGACGTTATTGGGTTCGAGTGTGTAAATGAAGAAGCGACTGCATTTGCAACGCTTAAAAAGAAATTGTCGGATAGTTTTCCTGTAGTACGGAATAAATCAGAGTTAGAGGTTCAGTTTTTTTCACCGAAAAAACGGAGAGGTCAAGCCCCGTCAGACTTTATTTTTCAGCTATTAAAAATCCATAAAGCTTTAAATTTGAATTATGATGAGATAAATTTGGTCGGTCACATAGTAATGCGACTAGAACCCCAAATAATGGATTATTTAGAAGTTCGAAACCCCACAACGAAAGCTCAGTTGGTAGAGTTGATAGACCGGTATGAGGAGCGTCATAACTGCAGGGAAAACCAGGGTTCGAGTAATAATTTTGCTAGACGAGGTTGGGATATGAGTAGGAATCCTGATGAAAGAAGGAATAATAGAAATTGGAGAGATACGGCGGTCAGAAATAGTCAAAATGATCAAAGAGGACTAAGCACTGGTGCAAATAATTTTTCTCGTCATAATTATCAAAATCAAGGATTTGAGGGAGGAAATCGCTACAATCAGCCAAATCAGCGAACAGACCGGTATCAGAACCGTAGGATGGTGGTTAGGAAGGGTCCTAGTGATGATTCAGCAAAGCAGAATTAGAGGCGTGTTGATTGCAACAGCGAAAGGCAGAGAAATGCCAATTTAAACTTCTAAGCGATCGTGTTGCGGGAGGTAAACGATCGCTAGTTAAGTCAAATCCTCCTAATAGAATTAAACTTAATTCATTACGATTATCACCAGTTGATCTTCCGTAAGTACCGATTCTATTGCATGATACATTTATAAAAGCGCTCTGGGATACAGGTGCGGAGAAGTCATTTATTTCAGAAAAAGCATACCGATCATATTTTTCTTTTTGTCCTATAAAGAAATCGTTAGCTGAAGTAGTTACGGCTCAAGGGTCACAATGCAGAAATTTAGGCACAGTTGAGTTAAGAATTAAAATAAGGGAATTTTCGAAGTTGTGGAAATTTCATGTGATTGCTGAGATGAAATATCCCTGCATTCTAGGTATTGATTTTATGTCACATGCAAAGATTAGTTTGGACTTTCTTATAAAATCATTAATCATTCCTGATTCGCAAATTGAAAAGTGGCAATTTCGGACGAACCGGTTCAGATAGATTTATCAAACACTAAGTTAAATGCAGAACAAAAACAGAAATTGCAGATTTTGTTTAAGGAATTTCATGGGTTGTTTTCAGTTAAGCCAGGTCTGACACATGTGTTTTGTCATGAAATTGACACGGGTGATAATCCTCCTGTTTTTTCGAGACCTTATCGCTATGAGAGAGTCAAACAGGGTATCATTAACTACCATGTTAAGAAGATGTTGAACGATGGAACGATAATTCCAACAACATCGCCCTACGCATCTCCAGTTGTTTTATGTCGGAAGAAAAACGGGTTGCCGTTAGATGACCCAGAAGCTTATAGGTTTGCAATAGATTATAGGAAATTAAATGCGATCACACGAGATATCCGCGATATCCGCTACCAATAATTGATGATTTGATCACTAATATTCCACACACCGAAATTATGTCATCACTTGATTTACGCAGCGGATACTTTCAGATGGCAGTAGACCCCAAAGATATTCATAAGACGGCGTTTGTTACAAAAAATGGTACTTTTGCATTTACTCGCATGTCATTTGGCCTCTCGGGGGCGGCTCCAAATTTTCAAAGGGCAATTGAAATGATACTTAAACCAGTTCTCGGGCGTTTTACCCACTGCTATATGGATGATGTTATCATTTCATCTCCATCTTTTGAACTCCATGTAGAACACTTACGAGAAGTATTCAGATTGTTGCAGGAGGCTGGTTTAACGTTGAATCGTGAGAAATGTCATTTCGCGAGGGAACAATTACGTTATTTGGGTTTAGTTATTAATAAAGAAGGAGTTAAAACAGATGAGGAGAAGGTAAAAGCAATTATTGAAATGAAACCTCCGAAAACTGCAAAACCGGTAGCAAAATTTTTAGGAATGACGGGTTGGTATCAAAAGTATATTAAGAACTACGCAGACATGTGTGAACCTTTATATAGTTTAAAACGAAAAAACTCTAAGTTCCGTTGGTCGGAATCAGCGCAGGAAGCCTTTGATCGTATTAAGAAAGCACTGACAGAAGCTCCAGTGTTACAATTACCAGATTTTTCCCAAGCTTTTGAACTTTATACGGATGCTAGCTCAGTGGGGGTAGGAGCAGTATTGACACAGAATAATAGGCCTATTGCGTTTGCCTCAAGAACATTAAACCGCGCCGAAAGAAACTATAGTGTGACGGAACGTGAATGTTTAGCTGTCATATATGGGTGTTAAATAAATATCGCGCGTATTTCGGATCCTTGCCGGTTAAAGTGATAACAGACCATGCTGCACTTACCAAATTAACGAATGGAAAGAATTTGTCGTCTAGAATGATAAGGTGGACGCTTAAGTTGGCAAATTTTAATGTAGAATGGGAACATCGCCCAGGTACGCAAAATTTAGTGGCTAATATGTTGTCTAGAAACCCGTTAGAAAGTAATGAAGAACCAAAGGTGTCTTGTGTGGTGATTAGATCGTTAGTATTATCGTCTATAGAACAGTTGAGAGAGGAACAGAGAAATGATCCAGAGTTAGGTCACATCTTACGTTTTTTAGAAAATCCGGACGATAGTTCCATTAATGAGTCAATCTGTAGAAATTGGTCCCGCGACTTTAAAGTCATTAACGGATTGCTATATTATGCAAAATATACAACCACACTAGGTGAATTAAGGGTATTTATACCTAAAACATTACGTAAAGATGTAATGCGAGAATTCCATGACTCGCCGATGGCAGGCCATTTAGGCAAAAAGAAAACCTACTTAAAATTAAAAGACGCGTGTTATTTCCCGTACATGAGGAAATACATTTAAAAATATGTAGCAAACTGCGACCAATGCCAAAAATTCAATTATAAGAACGGATTACCAGCTGGTCAATTAATTCCGATAGTAACGAATTTTCCGAATGAAATCGTATCTTTAGATTTATTAGGCCCATACCCTGCAACTAGTCCAGAACGCTATAGATTTATTTTAGTAATTACAGATAATTTTTCTAAATGGGTTGAAATAGTTCCCTTAAGGAAAGCTTCGGCTAAAGCAATTGCCAATGCATTTTTTGAGAATTATATTTCGCGTTATGGAGCTCCTGTAAAAGTAGTTAGCGACAACGGGGCCCCCAAATGATATCCGAAGTTTTTGAGCAAGTATGTCGCAGGTTGAACATAAAACACGTTAAAACTGTGGTATATCGTCCACAAACTAATCAAACGGAAAGAGTTAATCGTACTCTTTTAAAAATGATTTCGAGTTTTGTCGCGGATAATCACACTAACTGGGACCAATTTCTGCAAGAGTTCAGCTACGCTCTTAGGCCAGCAGTACATGAGACAACGGGTAAAACACCGGCGGAATTATTTTTAGGTCGAAATTTAATCACCCCTTTTCAAAAATTAGTAAGGGTAACTGATGGATCAGACTTAGTTTGTGGTAACATAGAAAAATTGTTTGAGGAGGCTAGAATTCATACAAAGCGCCAGCACGAGAAGTGGGCGAAATATTATAATAAGAAGAGGCGTGAAGTTAATGTGAAGGTTGATGATCTAGTGTTAGTTCAAACTCACCCGTTGTGTTCGGCAAGTAAGAAAATAGTAGGTAAATTTATGCCAAAGTTTGAGGGCCCATATAAAGTTCTGAGTGTAAAAAATAATAATAATTTAGTAATATTAAAATTTGGTAAAAGAATAACGGTTAATGTGGATCAGGTGAGAATTTACCATCAAAGAGAAGACAGTGTTGCCGAATCGGAAAGTGCCAGAAGTAGGGATCATGGTGCAGTGGCATCGGACAGGTCGGATGATGGGCAGCCGAGATTGGTGCAATCGGAGAGTGATGGGGGTTGTCGTGGAGGATCGAAATCAGGACATTTAAAAGGTAGTAGAGATATAGTTACTAATAGACGCGATGGAGTGGAGGTGAGAAGAAAAAAACGTGTGCGAACGGAGTCTGCTGTTTCTTCGGGGGGTGATGCGTATAATTTCAGGAAGAGAAAACCTCATTGGGCAGAAAGAGAGAAAAGAGGAAGACCACTCTCCTGGAAGGAAAACATACAGAAGAAGAGACCAGAGGCCCAGGTATCCCGAGACAATAGAAAGTTGACCTCGTCAATTCCGTCTCGTCGCTCCAGAAAGCGGTATAGAAAGGTGGAAGAAAATAATTCTGAAGGAACAATTCCAGGACCATCCCGCAGTGAACAGTGGAAATCAGAAAGAGCAATTCCAGGATCATCCCACAGATTCAAATACAACAAACCCCAGCAAGAAAGGAACTGTCCTTAAAACCTTCGGAGCCGACGTCGAGTGAACAGCAGCCAAATTCCAGTTCTCACAAGGGAAAAGAACGCCTCAGCAGGAGCATATCAGCTTCAGCGGACTCAGTGGAATAGGAGACCCAGAAGGTGGGAGCGCAGAGAGGACAGCCCTAGGACAAGGTCATCCAGTACAGAGGCCATGGTTCGAGACAAAGCCTATGCAGATTGGATCTAAAGACTAGCCAGGTTGTATAATTCTAATTTGTTTATTTTTCCTCTGACAGACAGTTCGGAGTATTTTCTATGTGGGCTAGTCTATTTTTTTTTGTAAAATTTCCGTACAAAAGTTACTGCGTTGGGTGTATTTTCATATCGGTTGAAAAAGCTTTTGTATTTAATTTTTTTCCAAATTGTGGAAAAACATTTGTTGAATTGCAATTGTTTTGCTACACTTTAAAGACGAGGCTTTATATGTGAGATTACTTGTATTGTTTGTTGTAATATATTCTATGTAAAAAAAAAATGTATATATTTTTGTGTGTAATTATTGAGATGTATAAGTAGGTTCTGGTTTCTGGGCGCGGCGTAATTAGGAATACTAACAAAAAACATTAACAGGGCAGCGCGATTGATTGGGAATTTTTTGAAAATGAAACCAGATAAAGGTTATTTTGTTATGAAACTATATATATATATAATATAATGTATGCCATATTTTATGTCAATAAGGAAGTTGTATAAAAGTTCTGTGCATTTAATGTCATCTTTTAGAAAAAATTGACAAGGTTTCCTTTCAGGGCAGCAGTCCCTGAACAAAATGATGAGATGAAAGTGATGTCGTACGAAGATATTATTGTAAATTTTTTTTATTTATTAGCACTTAAGTAAAGTGCATGATCAGGGTTTTTTCCTTGAAAGGTTTTCCCCTGATCTTCGCCCGAATGGGATGCACTCTAGGGATTGTATGTTTGTAAAAGATCAATAAATTAGAGTGGAGTACCCCTTTGAGTAGTCGTTTCTGTGTGCTAGTTTAATTAAAGTTTCTAACTTAGAGAGTTAAAATTTTCTGCAAATTCAGGGTTTTCAAGCATTCTAAAGTTCGTGAGTTAAAACTTTCTACAAGTTCAGTATTTTCAGGCATTCTAAAGTTCGTGAGTTAAAACTTTCTACAAGTTCAGTATTTTTAGGTATTCTAGAGTAGTTAAAATTTTGCGCAGGTTCAGTGTTTTTCAGACGTTAGGTAAATTAAGCGAGTTCTTGCAGGTTGTTTAGACCTTCAATAAGTCACGCTTTTTTTTCTCGGAGGGGGGTTGTGACGGGTGCTTACGCGTTTCACTAGCCTTCTCTCGACTTCTTTAAATTGTTTTATTTATTTCAACCAATCTCCTCCGAGAGCCAAAAAGTGTGACTTATGCAAGCGAGATATTTTCGGGTTTAGCGAGTTCGAAAAGGATATAAAAGGGAGAAATGAAATGAAGAAAAGAGGGTGATTTTGAGAGAGTAGTTTTTCTAGTGGAAATATATTCGTCGGGAGAAGACTATTGAAAAGTATTCATTAAATCGGTTCGGGACGGAACTGAAAGATAGCTGAGATTGAAGCCGCTCAATAAAGCAATCCAGATATAGAAGAACCTGCCTTAAGAAAAGGTATCAGGTCAGTTGTTTCCATAAATTAAATATAAATGTGTAGCTTGATTGTACGCGTTGTTCTCCGTAGATTCAGTTAGGATTCCGTCGTTCATAATCGAATTCTTCTCGTACTCCACTGTATTTTATTGATCTTAAGGTTTGAATAGTATTTGTGTAATCTCTCAAATAAGAAAGGTCAATAAATAAGATTGATTTATTAAATTAGTTGTAATTAATTATGGATCCAACATATTCAGATTTAGATAATACGCGAAGGGGAGTTAATAATCATAGGGGTAGTGATAGATTACGACATGCTGTTATTCATTAGTTTGTAATAATCCCCCCTTCTGAAAGTCATTTACAGCTTTAGTTCTTAATTTAGTATTATAATCTATGTAATTTTTAAGCCAAGGAGATTGAAAAAATTTTAAAACGCGATGAGTTTTTTTTAAGACTAACACTAATTTTAAATATAGCTTTAAATTATAATAATGGAGAACATATTTTGTTTTGGGTTCCAAAGTAGTTAAAAGTCTAGGATTTTTACAATTAGGTGGGTGCTTATTTTCAGGGGCAAGGGGAAAGTCTGAATGTTTGTCATGCAAATCGGAGGGATATTCAAGATCTACTTCCAAGATGTAACCTACATCGGATTCATCTGATAAATTAAAAATATCCTGTTCAGTTAAATTGTTATCACTCCAAACAAAATCTTTTAAGGGTAGATATTTACTCATTGCATAACCGTACAAATTATTTGCGTCAAGGAACATTAAATATTTTATCTCATCATCTGGGTTTAAATTAGACATATTTGTTGTTAGCTATAGCATAACGATTGCAGCACTGACTTATACCTCCTCTTACACCCTTTTCTATAAAAAGAAGCATGTCGTAATCAGTGAACAGTTCGATAGCTACTTTAGTATGTAATAACATAGCATCCCATGATAAAGCTGGGGTGGTAAAATACCAACAGGGGTCAAGTTCATAAGTTTGCATGCATATTTTCCGAAAGTTTTCAAAGAGATCTGTTAACAATAGGACATCTGTTTTTATGTATAGATCACAGTATTCACTAAGATTATTTAAATGAAATTCATTAAATACTTTACATGCATGATTATAATCCTCTACACTTATAGGCTCCTCATTTAGTTTATTGTAAAATTTGCTAATAGGTGGTAAACAAGAATCTTTACACTTTTCAAAACTATCAAAATAATCATACGGAAAAACTCCTTTTCTTAAAAGTAAATCTATTTTTTCTGAATCAAAATAATGTTTCATATATTTAAATTCATCTTTTTTTAGTGTTTTTATCAAATTTTCCAAACTAGTAGACATGAATTTGAAAGAATCTAAAAACCTTAACTGAAAATCATTTGAAATATTTGTATTGAAGGAAATATATTTTTCTTCGGTGCTCGGAATTAAATTAATTTGCTTTTTATCATATTCTAACTCCTTATTAAAAATAGGGGCGTCATACCCAGAAGGGTTATGGAAGAAAACAGGCAAAAATTTAGGGGTTTTCATTGCTAAATTACAACTATTACAACAAGGGCCATTAAATTTTTGAGTAACATGGTTATGATCCCTAACCTTGATATTGTTTTCGCGAAAGGTTTGATCACAAACATAACGATTTTTAGCATTATCATACAATTGCTTTTCTGATTCAGTAAGAGGTAATAATGGTTTTGGGTTTTTATAAATATCATCAATTTCTATTGCATCTTTTTCTAACTTTTCAATAAAAAATTTTGGGGCACCTCTATATGCTACTGGATCTTTATAATACCCCCCTTGATAACTGATAAAATAACAAAAACCTATCGGGACATGTTTTTCATAAATATTAGTAAATGAAAAGTTTGGATTAGGACAGCAAGTATCAGTTTTCCTAGTTACACACTCGAAATCCGCATATACAACAAAGGGTATTTTTAAACAATGTTGAAAATTTTTAAATTTTAAAAACTTACTTGTTTCTGACGGCATTACTACTCTTGCAGGACT
The DNA here is from genome assembly GCA_019973975.1 of Trichonephila clavata. Classification (NCBI taxonomy): domain Eukaryota; kingdom Metazoa; phylum Arthropoda; class Arachnida; order Araneae; family Nephilidae; genus Trichonephila; species Trichonephila clavata. The sequence continues at coordinate 61,004 of BMAO01034520.1, read as the reverse complement.
TTTATGTATACACATCTCATTGTGCTGAAGAAGTTTGTATTCTGTTTGCAAAGCACTTAAACATCTTTTACATATAAATGTTTTATGTTGATGTTTTGAGAGTTGTTTCGAAACAAGTCGAGATAAGCTTTTAATGAAACAATGCTAGGAAGATAAAGAAATTCATCACTTTTGATATTACAGTATATTTTACATTAGCTATAGAAAGAGAGAAAAATACATGTGTGATTTACTTTCTATTGAAGTAGAAGAGTAACTTATTGACAATTTTAGATCTCCTTCCCCTTCATGCATTTCATTTTCATTTAGCGAAGTCGTAAATAACGTACATCTGCTACGCTTTTTTCACGTGAAATAGTATTAAGATACTTGGAAAAACCATAGAGAGCATTTAAATAATAATTTGGTCAGATTTATGAGTATCCAATCAAATAAAGCATAATGAGAAACGTTTCCGAAAATTGCTTTTATATAGAACAGACATCTGTATTTTTATATTCAATGCACTTAAATTTAGGGTGTGTTCCATTTCTTTTTAAACATTTCCATCTCACTTCTCGCTTTCATTATTATTTTTTTATCGGAATTAAATATTCTGGTTAAAAAAATGGTATTTTGTCAACAAGACAAGAAGAAAGGCGGCTCTAAAATGAGCGAAGTTAAAAAAACTTTGAATGTTTCTCAAAAACGAAAAATTCGAAAGGAAAAGGAGTATAATAATGCAAATGTGCAAAATTGGATAAAGTTTTAATATCTACAAGTACATAATCTTGTGCAAGTACTAGTCATTGTTATGCTAGTGAACCTGATGAACAAATCATGGAAATGAAAATTAATTCACAAAAAAAAAAAAAAAAGCAGAATTTCGGACACTTCAGCTAATAAGGATACTCTATCTAAAGAAAAGGAGTCGTAAAGAATAAGGTAAGCGGCATCTTTTTTCATTCGCAAAAATTTGAAAACAAAAATTATTTTACAGTTTTCGTGTCTTTCTTAATGTAAAGTTTTTATTTAAGTTACCGGGTTATCTTTCGACTGTTGTAAGAGAGATTTTCCATTTTTATTAATACCATAAATACTCTAAATGTTAAAGGTTATTTACTTCGTTTATTCAAACTCAGGTTGATTTTGTATTCAGTTATAAGTTTTATATTTAAACATTTTTAGGTGATGTGTATAGGTACATTATGTTTGATTTTGTAATCCTTTGTAAGATCTGGCTTGGGGCCCAAAACCTGACCCAGCGAGGGGAGGGGGGACTTATTATTTTCCGTTACACCACTGCAGCTATTAAATAGCTCATTATCCTTTTTTTAGCAATTTTTATAGTTACTACTAAAACAGTGAACGCATACTTTTTCTACTTGATTATTGTTGGAATCGCTACAAACCTGTTCTTATTTTAAAATGTATGGAAAAAAAACCGAGTTTACTTTTGTTATTCTCAATACTTGGAATATACTAAATAAAATATCATTTTTAAAAAAAAATTTCAAATTCTGGTTTTTAAGTTTTTTTTCGGTGTTTTGTACGCAGTAGTAGATAAACGCAGACTTCTTCTAGCAAGTATATATATATCTTACACTATTAAAATTCGAAGGTAAACAAACGTATCTATCTATGTATGTGCGTCTATCTTCTCACGAACCGCGCCACGCAGAAACTCGCGGAAGGTACCAAAAGATCGGGAATTTTCCGGGGAAGCCGTATTGCCTATTTATATTACGATATTGTAGTTAGTTAAAAAGATATTAATTAAAAACCTTAAAACGTCTAATTGTTTTACTCTTGCCGGTTGTTTACTTGGCAGAACTTCCGTTCCGTTTCAGCCGAGCGGTGATTCGACGTTTTCCACCATTTTAAAATTGCCATCCAATTTGCGGTGTTGAAACTAGACAAAAAATAATTACAGAATCGGAAAGATCATTTATTTCGCCACGATACGGTATAATTTCTTTTTTAAAATAACGATATTTTCTATTTTTTTCGAATTTTTTAAAATAGTGTTAAAACTTATGCGTTTTAATGGAAATTATTTCTAAATCTTTGGGTATGAATTATTTTTTGTGTTATTAAATCGATATTCTACACTAATTAACTTCAATCCTTTCTCTTTTAGATCCATTCATTTAAAAAATAAAATGACCAAAACTTTTTTTCCTGCGATTTTTTAAAAATTACTCGAAATTTTTCTCGACATTAAATAACTTCGTTATTTATTAAAAATATTTCACGAAACTTTTTTTCCGTATGTAAAGCGATATTATCTGTAACATATACGAAGATTGAAAAAATTGCTTTAAAATTACAGATTTTAAAAAACATTTTGTGATTTTCGTAAACTGCTGTTTTTCTGAGAAATAACTTAAACAGTAGTTTTTGTACATTTTTTTATTTCAAAGTACGTTATTTTTGCAAATAGTTTGTGAAGTTTGAGAGCATTAACTTAAAAATTATGCCCTAAAAAGGAAGGTAATGATTTTTAAAATAATTAGAAATACGCGATTTTACATTTAGCGAAACATTGTCGTCGAAAATTAGCTTTGCGCCAAAGACTTTTGACCTGTTTTGCCGTCGACCGCATCTAACTCAAGGGTTACACTAAAAAATTCTGCCTTAAACAGGGGGAAATCAGTAACTTTTTGGAGTAAAAATAAAATGCGAGTGAAAAAGTTGCTTTTTCGTCAATTTTTCTTTATATAATTTTCAAAATTAAATAACTATATATGTCAGATTAAGATGATAAAATGCATTCAATGCATTTCTGAGATTCATTTAAAATATTTATCAGTATCGAAATTTTTGTTCTCTTTCATAAAACTTATAGTTTACTTTTAAATAATCCCTAATGTATATTTCTTTTTTTGACATATAATTCCGTAAAAAAAAAAGGAAAAATTTGCCCATTTCGAAATTTTTTTTTCGGAAATAGTCACTTAAATAGGCATAAATTCCTTAGGAAAAAAAAAGCTATGTTCATATATTATATATTCTTTATTATTAATTGCTTTTTATTAAAATATCAAAAATCAATAAATTTTTTGCAATACATTTAGATATAATCGTGAATCGAAAGTTTTCAATCGTTATGTGTGAATATCCCCTTTTCAATAAAAAATTACTTTCAATTTTTACCTTCCATTTATAATTAACGCCTATTTTCACTTTCTGCTACGGTATTTTGTAGCGCAGTTTGTAGCACGCTGGAATCATAGCGGATCGACGGAGTGATATCGTGTCGCTCCGAGTTCGATTCCAGGGTTCTCTATTTTTTCATTTCTGCTTATTTTTCCCACGTAAATTAATTTTACTGATAAATACTTATTTTAACATGATCCTCTGTTATTTTAATGTACTTTTCATTTTTTTGCCTTTAAAAAGGTTTATTTCTGATTTTTAATCATTCAAAGTAATTTCTATCTTTTTCAACAATTCCTAACAAGAAGCTTTCGTTTCTGTTTATTTTTCCAACGTAAATTTTCAGTGCTGCCATTATTTAAGCAAACGGAATGTCACAATTAATTGCTAAATGAACATTTTTAATCAATTTTAATGTAAAAATATTAATAAGTTATATTTTTGTATTATATAAATATCGATGAATTTAAAAGAAAATTATTTTTAAAAAGTTCATTGATATTTATAATCAGTGATTAAAAAAATCAAATGCCAAAAACTATCTTTTTTTTTAAGAATTAAAAAAGAACTTTTTTTTTTACAAAACAAAGATATTTTGCATATTTTATGATTTTTTCTAAAATGAATCAACATTGTTACTTTGAAATAAAAATGATTTTCAAAACTTTTAGAATCAATGATTTAAAAAAAAAGCCAAAAACTTTTTTGAACAAATTTTAATAGAACACTGAAATAATTAATAACTAATAATTTCTTCTTTTATAAAGGTAATTGCATGAAACTCTTTTCCCCCGTGTCGAATATTTCAAAAAATCCTCACAATTTTACTTCAAGAATTAAAATAGTAGTGAAATTTTTTAATTTGAAAAATTTATACTTTCTGTCTTTTTTTTCAGCATACAACTATTTTTAAAAAGGCTAAATTTTCGTTTCCGGGAAATAAAAAATTGCAACGAAAGAATTGGAAAGTGAGTGGGTGATTTATAAATTCAGACTGTTTGCCTATTCGAGGGTTTTTGGTGACGGACCTCGAAATTTTGAACCATGCTCAAGTGACGAGGACGACACCTGAGCTTTCACCAATCTTTAATAATTATCACACCACACCAACGCAAGAACATATTTCGAAAAAGGGAGTTTTTATGACATTGTTAAAGAAATCACTCACATCGCAAGCACACACACACACAAGTGCTATCGGCCTGAGGGAAACACGAAATTTCCATGAGGGTGACGTTATTCACTCGGTAAAAGCCCGTGCAACGCCGGGCTAAGCGGAGAGGAAAGAAACAAAGAAATCAAAGTAATTTTGGAAAATAATATTGGAAGTGCTGAATTTGTGAAGATTGAGTGAATATTAACGTCCCACTGTTCAGCTACACGAGGCCTTTTGGGGATGGTCCACGTAATTTTGAACCATGGTCAAGCCATGTGGACGACACCTGAGCTGGCACCCCCTCTCCTAACTACACCACCACACCAACGGGAGGACGTTTGTGCTCTCGACAGATTTTACGTGCATCTCTCCGATACACTGCGGGTCTTCAGTGGTACTAGGATCGAGAATTTGTGAAGAGAAGGGAAAATGTTAAGCAACAAAGCCATGACACGCACTCACGGGACATGCACTCACATCGTACGCGTCAAACCCCACAAAAGTGTTGGCGTTAGAATAAATGGAGGAAATTAACATGGGGATTAAGTTAAACCCTCGGTATAAGCCCGTGCAACGCCGGGCCATGAAAGCTAGTATATATATAAGATCTGGCTTGGGGCCCAAAACCTGACCCAGCGAGAGGGGGGGGGGACTTATTATTTTCCGTTACACCACACTGCAGCTATTAAATAGCTCATTATCCTTTTTTTAGCAATTTTTATAGTTACTACTAAAACAGTGAACGCAGACTTTTTCTTCTTGATTATTGTTGGAATCGCTACAAACCTGTTTTTATTTTAAAAGCTATGAAAAAAAACCGAGTTTACTTTTGTTATTCTCAATACTTGGAATAAACTAAATAAAATATCATTTTTAAAAAAAATTTCAAATTCTGGTTTTTAATTTTTTTTTCGGTGTTTTGTACGCAGTAGTAGATAAACGCAGACTTCTTCTAGCAAGTATATATATATATATATAAGATCTGGCTTGGGGCCCAAGACCTGACCTTGCGGGGGGGGGCCCAATTACTTTCCGTTACTTCACAGATTTTTATTTCCTTCACTGAAAATTCAACTTAGAAATAACATTGCAGAAATTTTTTTAAATTTCTGTCTGGTAAGCAGTATCTACACATTTTGCATTTTCATTTATACATGTGTTTCAAACATTATTCAAAATAACTCATCAATGCTTTTTTTTCAAAATGAATTCTAATTTAATACGCTATGAAGAATGCACCTTCAAGTACAAATACAGCAAATAGTTCAAATTAAATCAAAGCAACAAAAAAGTATAGCATGACGTTAATTAATGCATAGTCACTTTTAGTTCATAGCACCGACCACCGTATAGGGGCGCGATGCACGTTAAATCTGTCAAGAGCTCAAACGTCCTTCCTTTGCTGTGGTAGTTAGGAGATGAGATGCTATCTCAGGTGTCATCCTCGTCACTTGACCATGCTTCAAAACTACGAGATCCGTTATCTCTCGTGTAGCTGAACAGTGTGACGTTAATATTCACTCACTCACTCCACAATTTGAATGTTTGACATTTGAGGAATTAGAGATTTTCCCCAAAAATCCCGGGAAATTCTGATTGGAATGGGGTTGTACGAAAACACTTTCTAGTTCTAGGGGTTCCACAAAAACACTTTCAAGTTCAAAGGGTTCCTTGAGTTGAAAAAGTTCGAAGACCACTGCTCAAGAGCCATATATGTTATTTGCGACAGACTTCGCGATTCTAAGCCAAGGGTCGCCAACACGCGGCCATGAATAATTTTGCGGCCCTCGAGATTCATTACTAAATACGATTATTTTGTACAATATTTTTGTTTTTAATGTAGTGTTTTGTAACAAATATACTTCATAACTGTTTCTAATTTATTAAGTTTCTTTTGTTTTAATACATTCTTAGAAGTGTGCGGTATTGCAGAGCAGCATCCCACTCGATTCCTGTGACTCCATCGCGCTGTCTATTGCTAGAATTAGATATATTTGATCCTTGCATTATTATTATAAATTATCTATGCCTGCATAGTTGAAAAATAATGAAATCAATAATAATTCATTCCGTTTTAAATTTTCATTCCTATAAATGTTTGTGATGGGTCTGAATATAATATAAAGATATATAATTTTTGTTTGCTGCCCGATGGATTATAATGTTTTCCCGAAGTGGCCTGCAAGGTCATTTGAGTTGGCCATCCCTGTTCTAAGTCAAGATCGGATAGCGAGAATGACACTTGAGTTTACAGTTTCTTTGTATTCTTCATGACCTTTTTTGAACTTGGGAATCTCGCGTCTTTAGTCATTATGGTATATAATCCTCCACGGTTTTAAATTCTGATTTAAATTCTTTTTATTGTTTTTTATAAAATATATTGCTGGTTTCTGTTTGTGTTATTAAAAATATAACATTAGTGTGATAAATAAGAAAAATATTTAGTATGATTGGTGAAAAAAGTTAATTGAAATTAAAATCTGGAATACAATGGCTTTAAAACGATTTTGTGATTTGCCGAGACGGGTAAATCCAGAATAGAAAATATGCGAGATTTTCGACAAAAGAAAAAAAAAATCTAAAAACTGGAGGAGTACAGCCGAAAAGAATTGCACAAAATTCAACTCAACGCAGCAGGGATTTTTTTTTTTTTTTTTTGCAACGAACACAAATCTCTCAGAAACAAACGGCCGAACCAATTACTGTTTTACCAAATCTGTTTGTCAGTCAGGTAACTTTACGATTGTCCGCTCATAGCTTTTTTGAATGATGAGCTCAAGCTCGAAATTAACACAAACCGAAATATATCGACAACTAACAGTGGTACTGTTATTGACGTTGTTTTTCAAAGGTCATTAAATACTTTAAAATCTTAAGTATATGTGTCATATTTTAGTCATCATATGTCTATTGTGTGTGTGTCTTCCCCAAATTGAACAAGAATATTTATTTTTGATAAAAAATTATATGACTCTTTGTGTTAATTAAAAAAAATTTTCATTAAATATAAAATTATTCGATAGAAAATTATTTCCAATCATACCCGATTAATTTTTTTCAGGATTTATGTTACTATTGCGTATTTACCAGGATAACATATCAGATGTTACACTTCATATGCGACTACTGTAAGACTCGTTCCTTTTTTCTGTAACTGAATTTATATTAGAAATTCCAACACTAAAACTGTTCTTCCAAAAAATTGTGTGGGTCTCAAAACCAATACTCAATATACTTTATCAGTGGCGTAGCTAGGTATCCAAAGATCTTGGTGCAAAAAAAAAGAGAGAATATTGGTGGAGTTTTATTATTTAAAAATATATTAGAGTATTTTTTATATATATATATATATACAAAGCTGATTCACATCAGCCCTGTGTCAAGCTCTGCAGAACATAGGAAAGCAAAGCTACAAACTACTTACATGTATGCATATGAGTTTCCTTGTGAATTTAGTGATTACTCAGGTTCGATTTGACATGTGATAGACAGGAAATGATAAAAAAGAATATGCACAAACAAGAAAATATAATACAAAATTATTATAATTATTTAAAATAAAACAAACGAAAAATCAGAGGAGGGGGGTGGTCAAAATTACATGAGTCTGTTGCAGATACTGGATTGCGAAACATTGAAACAGGAAAATAGCTTATTATGAATCATATTGTAATAAAAAATAATATGACCAAGAAGAAATAGCTTCCTGTGTAGTTTTTTTAGATGTATGTTAAATATTTCATGGAACTTGATGTTTATGTTCAAGTAAAGATTAGAAAAATGAAAAAATTGAAAAATAATATAAACTTTTTAATAAGTAAAATTCGCAACACTATACATAAAACAAAGGAAAGAATTTAGGGGAATTCCTTACAAGTTTGAAATTACTTTCAACGGAGTTGCCATGATTACAGCTATGTAACAATCTTTTATATTTATACCTCAATTATGGGAGAAATTATCGCAAGTTCGACTTGCTTGGTGGTCAAGGCGTGAGGATCCCCTGAGCTCAAGGGCCCCTGTGCACGGCACCACGTAGCCCATTGGTAGTTACGCCACTGTACTTTATTAAATTTATAAAAGACTTTTTTTGTTACATGTCTTAAAACGTTTTTAAATAAAATTATTGAACTGAATCGGAAATAAAGAACTGACCTGAAATATTTCAGGAAAGAGAATAATTTAAAATCACATTACACTCTCTATTCATTCCATTTATTTTATAAATTTCTCTTGTCATTAAACTGTTTAAAGAAGGATTTTGATGCAATTTAATATTGAAGAATATCACAGAAAATTGTTTTGAATGTACAGAAATATATATATATATATATATATATATATATATATATATAAAGGTTTCTGCCTTAACTAAAACTTATATTTTTATTAAATTCAAATGAAAAACTGATATTCCTCAAAACAGAAACGAAACAGTGTAAAAAAGCAGTATCTTTGTATAACTAGAATGTGGGGCACAGTTTTCATGCAATTGAAAACTGCCATGGGGTAGGCAGTAAAAGAGGGGTCAGTTGTCATATAAATAGTCTTCAGTTGGTTGTAAACTGGACCCGCCCCACAGACTGAACTCACACTCTTTGAAAACAACATACAATGGGTCTCGGTTGTGCGTTACCTGGGTCTATACTTAGATAGTCGATTAACGTACAAACCTCATATAGATTATCTATCAGAAAAATTCTGGGGTAGAATTGCATTAGCCATATCCCTTATTGGGAGAAGGTCACCACTCTCCCTAGAGAATAAAGTCATCCTTTACAAGCGTATTTTGCGCCCAGTAATAACATACGCTTGCCCCATCTGGAGCGCGGCGGCACCGACCCATACTAAATGAATCCAAATCATTCAAAATAAAATTCTCAGAATCATTACTAACGCACCTTGGTACGTTAGGAATAGAGTCATACACAACGACTTACATATGGAGCCGATTGATAATTACATCACTAAACTGTCTAGAAACGTCTTTAGAAGTATAGAACATCAAGACAACCCACTTATTAAAGCACAAACATTGTTCTCTTATCCTCATACTAAAGTTAATTTTGCATATAAATCATCTAAATGGGAACTCCCCTTAAAACCGCAATAACTCTACAAAAAACACGTAAGTCACACATTGAATTACAACACACGCTTCCACTACTCTCTTTTAAAACTGGGTCAGTTGAATAGCTGACGTCATTCTCCATTCCTCTCCCTGCGCCGCAGGCGAGATCGGCGTTTTTTCGCCTCTTCGATGTTTCTTCCTCGACCATCTGCCCCCTCCACGTATTGACCCGAAAGGGTTTTTCCGGACGGCTTTACCCCTCTGAATTTGCCTCCCTGCGGGAGGCGTTTCTTTTCTAATGGTTTTTCTTTTTCACCCTATCTTCAGGGATACTGGGTATAAGCAATTATTGCTGGCACCCGCCATATCTAATTTTCGTTTCGTTTTAAACAGGACCCTCCAAGAACAAAAATAGAAGGCGAAAGAGAGGGGGGAGGGTTTCCTGTCTCGCGCTTCCATTGCACTTAGAATTCCTCTATCAACTGTTGTAAAAGAGGCTTGTATGATTCTGTGACATCATTTTCTTTCATCATGACAGCTGTAAGAACATAATCATCAGAAAATGGGATAAAGAAAATGCAAATTTGGAAAAATAATAGCATGAAAAAAATGTTTATTTCAAAGTCAGGAAAATATAGAAAATTAAGAAAAAAAGGCATATAATTTATTTTTTATGAAGGAACTATTTACCTCCGATCATTAAGATCAGTACTCATGCAGAGGCGGATTAAGCTAGTTGGAGGCCCCTGGCGGTAAAGGGTTTGGGGCCCCCTTGGCTGAAAAGTAGAAAAACTTAAATAGTGAAAAAATTCGCTGACCTTAAATTCTCAAAATAAATTGTATAGCTAAAAAAAATTAACGGCTAAAATAAATTAAAGTTTATTTTAAAGAATTAAAAAAAAAACCTTATTTAAAAGCTTAAAATTTTGCTACACAACTTTACGTCTTGATTTTTCTTGGGCAAATTCATCGATTATTTTTGTCGTATCTATTTGGTCCAAAACATCTTGTTCTATTTATAAAATGCCATGCTGTTCAGTTTCTCTTCTCCCATACTACTTCTTAAATAATTTTTAACGCGCTTTAAAACCGAAAAAGATCTCTCACCTGATGCATTTGATATCGGTATAGTTAAAAATATTTTTAAAAGTATCTCTGCATTAGGGAAAGTCGAGACCATTTCTTTTGCAACTCGATAAATTTCTATTGGAGTGTTCATTGTATCTTTGTTTTCTTTTAAAAATAGCAAAAACTGATCCAATTCATCGTCAAAATTAAACGATTCAATATCGTCTTAGTAAATATCCTTTTATTTTTGTACAACTTTCTTCTTAATTTCAGGTAACATCTCGTCAAAAAGTACAAAAAAAGTGTTCGATAACATTTTCATATATTCCAGCTCTTCGGAATAGTTCTGCACTTGCTCTATCACATATTCCATAGAATGAGTTGACCAAGAAATTTTCCCTATTTTCAAATTCATGACCTTCTTTATAGTTTCACCGAAAATAATTTTTCTCTTTCGCTGCCTGCAAGTTTGTCCAACTTCCTTTTCAAATGAGAGCCCTGAGCCAGTTGCTTCTTGTTCTACTTTTCCAAATTCATTCCTGAAATTTTGTATATAATTTTTTAAAGATTTCAGTAGATTAGTTCCTTTTAATAGCTCACACCCAACTGATTGTAATGCTTTGCTAGAAGCACTCACCCTCTGGAGTATGGTATCCCAAATCACGGTCATTAGGGAAGTTTCATACTTGCCCTTCTATTTCAAAAGAGAAGTTGCCTCTAGTATTGTGATGTTCTCCTCATTTGTATCACGGATTTCAGCCCGGGCCTCTTCTATGTGTGTATAACCAAGTCTTATAGCTCGTACGGCATCTGCTCTTGCTGACCATCGTGTATCTGAAACATTTTTTTCACAGATATTGCATGTTTACTCCTTTACAGATTTTTATTTAAAATTAGCCAGTGATGGGTTGTCACAGAAAAAAAATTGAATAATTTCAGTACAAGCATTAAATATTTAATTGCATCGCTACAACTTTCTGCTGCTAAATTTACTACTAAAATTAAAGAATGAATGTCACAAGGAATATAAACTGCGCTTGAACTGTGTTCTTTAATACGTGCCTGTAGACCTGAGTACCACCCAGACATATTAGACGCATTATCAAATGTCCCTCTGCAATTTTTAATATGCAGTCCAAATTTAGAGCTAAAATTTCTAAAGCATTTAAATTTTTTCCCCAAACTCTCATAAAATTACATTATCTTTTTTCAAATTTTCTGATAGAATTATGAAATTTCTGATTTATAATACACACATATTTTGTTTAATTCTTTTATTCTGTACAGAAATCATAGTTTAATTTCTAGAACAAAACGTAGCTTAGCTTCTGGATTACTTATAATCAAAATTATTAAAATATCTCAACCAAAAGTAAGCTTTCAAAAATTCTAGTTTTCTTTTAAAAAACTGTGGGATTTTTTGGAAAAACAATTACAATACTCTTGATTCTTGTAAAGTTTCCTTTTAAAGTTTCTAAATATAAGTTAATAAAACATTAACTGAATACAAATGTTTTTTACACATTCTAGTTTAGTATTGTTACTATACTTGTTTGTTTTTTCAAAAATCTTAATACTTTGTGACTAAACAGAACAATAAAACATTTCCAAAATAATTTGAAATTTCTAAGATAACTCAAAATTGTTTGACAAACGCCACAATATCACACAAGAAATCTACAATTTTTCAACTAAATTTATATCTTAATTACATTCAAAGTTCCCTATCTCAAAATTAAACAATCTTACTACATATTGAATAACTTTTCACATTTCTATTTTGTTTGAAATCCCTCTCTTATCTACTTTATAAATTGTGTTTATCATATTTTTATTTCTGAAATACATTTTGCTACCACTTTAAATAGTTTTAAACTAGGAGCAATTAAAAAATAGTACCTATATTTTCCAACATTTATTATTGTTCTGTAAAAATAAACATTTCATTAAATGCTTTTTATAAGAAATTTCTGCTATAGTTTTGGCATTGTTGCCTTTTTTAAAGATTTTAAATATAGTTATAGATGAATTTTGATTAACTTTATTAGAACTTTGATTAACTTTATTATTTATTTAAAGAAATTATGCATTTTAAAGTAATTATACGATTTTTATGTATTTTTATAATTAGTTGTACACATTTAATTATTAGATTGCATTGAATATATATATATATATATATATATATATTATATATATATATATATATATCCTTTCAAATTGTCTGGACAAAAGATCTTAGTCAAAAAAGTATCGCCAGTAAATCACTCTTAAAATGGCAATAAATCCAAAAACAATTTGTGCTTTTCAAATTTAATCTTACAAAATAATGGTTCTCTTAGCAGTTTTAAAGTATATTAGAAAAATTACGTCTTTATTTCACGTTACCAATAAAAAGAAAGAAAAGTGTATTTTTAAGTAAACTTAATATACTTTCTTTCTTTCAAAATTCTTTTAACAGTTTGAAGCAATTTTAATTAAATATTTAGAAATTATAGATTGGCTTATATATTAATAAACAAAACTATCGTAATACGTTAGGATTACAAACAAAAAATCAACGCAATAAATATAATACCGTTTTTATTTCAATTTCGATGTATTGTTAGGATTCTTTTAAGTATGGTAAATAATTAATGGATGTACTCAAAATCTCATTAATGTTTTGTATTTTAAATGAACTATTATCGCTTTTTATAACTGACTCAAGAAATTATTTTTATACGAGAGGCAAATAATACTTTTTCATTTGAATAACAATGCCAATCGAAAATGTTTTAAGATTCAAGCTACGAAAACACATTTAAATATGTTAATCATCATGAAAATATTCTAAGAAACTGATGACAGTTATTTATATTTATGTATGTAATACGAAAAATAAATAAATAAATAAAATAGTAATGACACGCAAATGCGACAAAATATTTTTCTTCACTTTATTTTACGCAATGATTAAAATACCGCGCATTAAGTCTGAAAAATCAAAAAAGAATTTGAAAATGAAAATATAGTTACCTTTTTTTGTTGTTTAAACACGGTTCTCTGAATTGTCAGGAAGCTAAAAGAAATTAGTTCGAAAGTAACGCAAATTTTCCTCAGTTTTCTTCGAAAAGGGGTCTTTTTTTGAGGGTCATTCGGTCCCATTCTTTTCATTCGTCCTTAAGCCTGCCATAAATCTTGATCGTGCTTTTCCCGATCCTGCTTTTGTCCAATGTACCGAAATTCTTCTTTAACGCTCCCCCTCCCCCTTCCCCCAGAGGACTGACGTTGAGAACTCATTTTGATACTCCTTAAAAAAAATAATTAACTATAAACTTGGAGGGTGACGGAAGACTTCTGGCGCTTATGGTCCTATCTTTTCTCAAAACGGGTAGCAGTTATCGAGCCCTTGCTCACCACGAATGCACATTCAGTTTCTTGGTTGTTACAGAAATAAAAAAGAACCGGGATAAATATAATATAATACTCTCTTTCACTGAACCATTTATGAAAAAAATTCCGACTAAGGGCCAAGCCTTCCTGTAGCTTCTTAGTACGACGTTTATTACAGTCAATCAATCAATAGACGAAGGGGTTATTGTCATTTAAAGGCCAATAACATTCTGAATGGATTTTTTCCATCCTAATAAGTGTTATCTGTATTTCACATCAAACGATCTTTCTGTCGATCCGCTTTGAATGAGAAGTTTTTCCTACATTCAAAGATCACACCACACCTTGTCTTCTCATTATTTTGAGTAATTTTACCAGCTTTTAAACTTTTCTTATTGCTTTTCCTGAGATTCAGAATTCACACGGAAAACTTATATCGTTTTAAGCCAGTGACATACTATTTTATAAACGTAAAATAGCTGGTAAAATGTTATCAATGGTAAAAGACCATTGATAACATTTTACGACTTTTTGCTTACACATGTAAGGGGCCCCTGTAGCTAGGAGCTTTTATTTTCGATGACGTAATATCGCCAGATGATATGTATAAATCATAGCAATGTAAAGTGTGTGTTTTTATGTCAGAAAGTATTTTGCTTTACTTCATGTCAGTAAACTAATTTTTTTAAATCTTCTATTTTCCATATGCTCACGCCCCCCTCGTAGGGTTATCACGCTTCCCCCTCGGGGGGATGTGCGCCTCACAGTTTGAGAAACGCTGCTCTACAGTTTTTTTCCAAAAATTACTTTCATCTATTTCACTATTTGATTCATTCATCAATTTAGAGAAATTTCAATCTCACTTAAATATTTCGCTATTTCTGTCATGCTGACTGAAATAAAACTGATGCTAAATTTGCAAAATACTTCAATTCAGTGCCGGATTACTCGTTAGGAGGAGTAGGCAATTGCCTATGGGCCCCGTGCTTTTTAGGGGCCAACAAAAACGTGTTCTGATTTCTGTTAGAGCTCCAAAAACAGGCTAAGGGGCCCGAGAACTCGACTGTCTAGGGGCCTCCATGTCGTTTAATCCGACACTGCTTCGATCTCTTTCCCCACATACTCAAAATATAAACACGAAAATCCAGATAACAATAAATCACGAACCTTCAAATACTAAATTCTTTTGAAAGAACTAAACATTGGTAGTTGTTATAGTCTGAGATCATTATTTTAATATAAGAAATCTGGGATCAACTTTTTAAAAACTTGGAACCGAAAACATATATTAAAGACCAAAGTTCAGGAAAACATTTTTTTTAAATTTTTTTTTTTAAAAAAGCAAAAAACAAACGGATTTCAACCGCAATTACATGCAACACTAATTGAGGGCAACACTATGAGGGCAACACTAATTGTTATACGATTCAAATCGTGGGTAATCATTGGGTTTGCAATATCAGTACAAAATTTTTTTGTTGCACGTTGAACTTATAACTGAAATCTATCAGCTTGGGGCCCTTGCTTGTGCTCGGGGCCCCTGGCGGCCTCCAGGTCTGCCTGCCGCTTAATCCGCCTCTGCATGTAAGATGTTAAACAACTGAAGGCCTTCCCCTTAAAAAGTTCAATAGAGATCAGATGGTTATGTCACAATGATCCTTTTGAAGTCTCAAGAGGTAAATATTGTAACATCATGAATATTCTTAAGGTATCCGAACACGTTGAAAATGACCAAATTCAGTCAAGACAGATATCTTTGTTTTTTATTTTATTACATCTTTTGACTTACACTACCTAGAGGCCAAGTTACAATCAATTTTATAAATTTAGAAAAACCGGAAGTGGGTTTTTCATCTACCAGAAGTGGGCATTTAAATTGCTCAAAATCTATCATGGCGAGTCTGATAATTCAAAATATTACGAATGTTTTTTTATAAAACTTTTTGAACCTGATATTTATGTTATTTTCTAGAGAATGTACTAAAATATTACTTATTGTATGAATACTTTTTGAGTTATGGCTTGTTAATTAAATACTGGTCTCATAAGAAGTGTAACATTTTTTATAATGTTTACGCAATAAGCTCTAAAATTTTCAAATTCTAATAAAAAATTAAACTTTTAGTTCATTTTCTAGATAAATGCATCTTATTTATCTTAGTAATACTTTTATTAATATATGTTCCTTACTTTTTTCTCTAACTGCTTTCAAGTTTTTCAAAAATATTGCTGAAATTTCACTTATAATTGAGATTTTAGCAAATTTATTTAAGAAATTAACAAAACTCGAAACCGCCATTTTAATTACACTCATGTCCATAAATTAAGGATAATTCAGAATCACACAGAAATTGAACTCTAAAATAAAAATTTCACTTGTTAAATTATCGCACACATCTTGAAGATGTTCAGTAGCGGCGCTAGACCACGCGTGGACGTCGGCGAAATTAGGGTTCGCGAGGCCTCCTTTTTTACCAAACAAGAAAATGTTAAATTACATAAAAAAGTCGAATTATAGTTAAACTAATGTATGAGTAAACGAGATTTATTGCAAATCAAATGATGACAAAAATTACACAAATAAATTTTTTACAATTAAAAATTGTAATTTAATTTAAATAATTTTAAATAATTAAAAACTTTGCGAGGCCCCCTCAAGCCGACGCCTAACGCCGCCACTGTGAAGAAAAATATGCAAATTACAGGAAACCACCAGATGGCGCGGATAGTACGTCACAATGACGAGAGTGTAAGAGAGGGGTATATAAGAAATGGTGGCAAAGAAGTAAAATTGTTATGGAGCCGATTTCTAGTTTCATCACTAAGTTAGCCAGGAATGTTTTTATAACCATTCAAAATCACGATAACCCCATAATAAAAGCATAAACATTATTTACGTATCCACATCCTAAATTAAAGTATGCTTATGCCACTACAAAATGGGCCTTGCCTCTTAAACCTCCCTAAATACTACAAAAAACACTAATTTTATACATCTACAACATCAAATGCTCTAATGCGCCGAAACGGACTCTTAGTGAACTGTCACTGCCCGCCCGCTCATGTTGGTTGCCTCCTTTTTTTGCTAGGTGATCGTTTTCCTTCCTTGCGCTTCCTCCAGATTTCTCCCCGGTTCGTCTGCCTTGCGCGGCCACCTCGGAGCCAATTCCTCTGCCCCCCACGCCGGGGGCTACTTGATTTTTAAAATTTCTGACATGGATTTCCTATTCTCCTCACACTCTGTAGACCCGACAATTCTAATTTTAGTTAGTTAGTAAAATTGTTCACAAGCGCTTTAAAAGCCTTTCAGTGCTATAACCGCATAGTTATGGCACAAAGGAAGCTTTTGGATGATTTTTTACGTGGTAGAATTATCGGACGACTGGAATGTGGACGTACGCAGCTGGAAGTATCCGATTAATTTGGAATCGCCCAGAGTGTCATTTCCAGTTTTTGGCAACGATTCCAAGATGATGGTAATGTGAGTAGATGTTACAGCACAGGTCGCCCCCGAGTTACAACGCCGAATGAGGACTGGAATTACTGCCAAAAGAAACAGACGGAGCACAGCATCAGACCTATCGCGTCAGCTCTCTTCAGCTTCCGGTACGACAGTTTCACGGCAGACCGTGTACAGACGCTTAGGGCACATTGGTCTATATGCTCGTAGGCCTGTCAGATGTGTTCCCCTTACCGCAACTCACTGTCGCCTGCGATTAACCTGGAGTAGAGAGGACCATTGTGGACACCGCAACAGTGGTCTTGTGTGATGTTTTCCGACGAGTCTAGGTTTAGTTTGCAGTCTGATTCTCGCCGTACTTTCATATGGAGAGCGCCAGGTACCCGTTACCACCAACAGAACACCATTGAACGACACCGTTACGGTGGTGCAGGATGGCTCGTTTGGGGAAGAATTATTCTTGGTCCCAGAACTGACCTGCATGTTCAGAGTGTAACGATGACCGGCCACATCTATCGGGATGTCATTCTGGAACAACATGTACGTTTGTTTCGAGGCGCCATGGGTGCTGAATTTCTGTTTATGGATGACAACGCCCGACCTCACCGTGCAAACATTGTAGACGAATGCCTTCAATCGGAGGATATCACCCGTATGGATTGGCCAGCATACTCACCGGACTTGAATCCAATAGAGAACGTGCGGGATATGCTTGGCCGACGAATTGCAGCCCGTCAACCCCCTCCCACCTGTCTACCGGAACTTCGGAGGGTATTGCTTGAGGAGTGGTGTAATATTCATCAAGATCAGATTGATAATTTGATACTCAGCATGCGTAGGCGTTGTAAGGCCTGTATTGCATCGTCCGGGAGACATATTCCGTATTAACCATTATACTAACTATGTTATACTTTTTTTTGTGAATAGGTTCTTTTTTAAAATTTGCTCCAGCGAGTAAAAATCGCAATTTTTATTAATTATGTCAAACATATAGCATCTTTTTTGCTCTTTACCTTTTGTTTAATAAATAGACTTTACAAATAAGTCAAATTTGTGTTGCTTCTGTCTCTTTCTTTGCCTGAACTTCATTATCCTTAATTTATAGTCATGAATGTATATATTGGGAAGAAATTTTAGAAAGATTTAATTCAGTTAACAAAAAATAAGATTCTTGGGGTTTGGACATCTGTGAAGGGAATAAGTTCATTATGTCATTAAAAACGTCTATAAGCAATATACGACATGTGAATCAGATCAAAAAATTAAAGGAGTATCAAGACCTAGTCAAAAAATTCAGTCCTAATGTAGAAACAGAATATAGCGAAGTGAACTAGAGACGGGTTGTTTCAAAATTGGCAGATAAATTCACAGAAAAAGCTGTGTATGGGACAGAAAATTTTAAGAGACACGATTATTGTAGTGTTAGATAAGCTAATCCTTGATTTAAATAGAAAAATTCAAGTGTATATATATATGCAGAATATAGTAAGAAATTAAAATTTTTGATGAATTTGCAAGATCAAAGTAAGGAGAACATCGACCTGGAGAGTATACGCGCTATTACTGATTACTATTCAGAGGATGTAGACCAACATTTAGTAAATGAAGGTTTTCAGTTAAAAACTTATCTAAAACTGAACTAGTCTTATACTTGTAGTGATAAGTACAATTTAATTTTTGAAAAGAAACTAGTTTAGGTTTTTCCAAATTTGTATACCATTTTAAAGATTTTTCTAACGATCCGTATTGCTAGCTGTGAAGTGGAGCGTGCGTTCTCTAAAATGCCCTACATAGAAAACAAACATAGGACAACACTGACAAATACTAGGCTTAGCTATTAATCACTTCTTTCTATTAATATTGATCTCAGCAAAGACTTAAAATGAGATGAGCAAATAAAAGAATATTCAGCATAAAAGTGTAGAAAAGCTTTTTTTTTTTTTGTAAATTATGTTATTGCTTATAACGTATTTAAACTGTTTGGGGGAAAAAACTTAAAGTTTCGTATATTTTAAATTTTTCTACACAATAACTTTTTATGAAAAAGACAAATTTTTTAATTTTTTACGGGGCCCCCAGATATTGTTAGCCCAGGGCCCTTAAAGGTCACGGTCCGGCCCTGCCCATGGGCCTTAAACTTATTACCTCCAGGGGCCTCCAAGTACCTTGATAAGCCTCTACTTAGAATGGTTATTTTGTTGCAGCAAATTTGTTTCATTTTGCCACCAGTTAAAATGTTGCCTGGCCCCAATTTTCTTTACAGTAACCTTCTGCTCATTCAACAAACAAAAGTGAGGAATTCGTTATCGATTGCTAAGATAAGATACTATGCTTTATTAATAGAAGAAAATACAAAGAACTCTAGCAATTGCTTCAGATGCATCGTGAAGTCTTTCTCGAGACAGAAAGGTTTATTGAGAAATTCAATTCGTTTCTTCTGAAAAAGAAAAATGATTTAACTGGAGAATTAGTGCAAAGTTCATGACCCCTTTTCTTATGTTCACTCAATAAAATAGAGAAATCTTCTATAAAAAAAAGTAATAGATTTGAACAAAATGTTGTTAGATAATTTAAATTTTTAAGAAAAATAAGTGTTAGTGCTGCAGTGTGGATGTGTTAAAACAGTGAGATACTAGTTTAGGAACCATCCTCGTTACTCAAGTATAGCTTAATTTTACTTAGCTAGCCTTCAATAAACTTCAAGTGTTTTCTTGCAATATTATGTCGAATTTCCGTTCTAGTTTTAAGTATCATGTATCTCATACTATTTTTAAAAAAGGAGTAAAATAAAAGAAAATTTTTGTTTTCACTATTTGTGAACAAATGCTGAAACAATAATTTCATTTTTTTTTATCATTTTATTTATTTTTTTACATGCACCCAAAAAATATATCTTCTAAAAAATGAAAACCTATTATAATTCCAAAATTATTATATTAATTTTAAAGTGCGAATACTTAAATTTTCTCAATCATTATTTTCATTTTTATATTATATTTACATGAATGTTTTGTGTTTCAAAGTTTAACCTAATAATGATTTTCAATTATTTCTAAAGACTTTCAATTGCTTTTCTTAGAAGAGGAGAGGAATTATATATATATATATATATAATATATATATATATATATATATATAAATAATTAGTTTGCATTGCCTACCGCTATTTGTAAAGCTACGTGAATTGCTTTACATGAAAAAGGCATTTAAGAAATCAATGGTAGACTAAGTATCGAATAATATATAATACTTAATTTTACTGATTCAGTAATCTGTCTGTTTGACTCAAAAACGCACGTGTGTCTTCATTTGGCGAATGCACTGGACTCATGGTTGTAAAGTCTGACAGACAAAAGGAACAAACAAGGCCGGACGTGTAATGCGCGATTTCGTTGGCAGCAGCTATTCCTATTTTTTAAAGCATTGGAATTCAAATTCCTCGGTTTTGGGGTTGCTATATTTGGCTCTTTATGAATTATTGGCTACTTTCAATATAATTACAATAAAAAAGTGCAATATATTGTATTTTTTGGATATACTTTGTTGAGTATGCTGTGTTGAGTGTGTGTTTCAGTATGTGTGAATCTAATGATCTATTATAAATACTGTGCGTTTATTGTTTATAACTTTACTACTGAACAATTTCAATGTTTTTTCAATTTTGTTTGAATTTTAAGATATAAATATGTTTTCATTGTTTATTTGTTGTATACAAAATCATTAGTAATATGGTATGTTTATAAAATAAAAATTAAGATTAAATTTTAAAAAAAATATTAAATGAAACTGGAAAAACAAATGTAGAACTGTAACTATATTGTAGACTTAAAATAGAAGAGTAAAATATTTTAGTTTACTGATATATTTTTGATTAAAATGCAATTTTTAGTAAATTTTTATTAATCCTTATAACAATTGAATCAGGTTTAGCAAATTTTTTCTAAGCAGACACTTGAGAATTATGTGATTATTGTTACAAAATCATTTTAACTTTTGCAGCTGAAATTAAATCATATTTTCATTTAGAGCAATTCTTATATATAGTATAATTGAATGAAAAAAATAATAAGACAAAATTATACTACCCACAAAGCTAAATGATAGAAAACAGATTCTAAGAAACATAACTAGAAAAATATTGATATATATATATATGTATATATATTAATGATAAAGGAAGAAAATTGTGTTTTATATTTATCTATATCATATTGACCGTTGTAAAATGGTAAGAATTACACATGCATTGCCTTTTAAATACTGTTTAGCATTCAAATTGTTTTCAGCTTATACTAAACAAAAATTGAATTCCATATAATTTTTCAGTTAAAAAAGTCCAAAATTACGTTTATATTGTGATTTAGCTAACGTATGAAAGGGATAATTTATTTTTAAGTTCTGTTCTTACTTTGCTCAAAATTCATTATAACCATTGTTCACAATAAGATTCATATTCAGCTATGCTTAAAACGTGATTAAACTTAAAATTCTGTAGTATAATGCTGAAAACATTTTTAAAAAATTATTTAAAAGTATAGTATTATAATCATTTTAATCTTCAGTAGGTATTGATGTACTTTTTTTTAAAAAAAATTTTAAAGTAAATTTTATGAAACAGTATTTTTTTAGCTATATTGAGTAGAGATAATTTTAAAATAAATTTTAAGCATTTCAAAACTAATTATTAATGGCAAGAAAAAATTCTAAATTTTCAAAATACCTTGATGTATATTTTGCTCGGAACACATATTCCAGTGAAAACGAGGTTTTGATATAGGTTTTGAAAAAAAAAAGCTTTTTTCATACAGAATTCTTTTTTTAAAAAAATAAGATTTCTATAATAATAAGAATATATTATTACACGACAGTGGCTGTTTTCTTTCATTGAATTATAATTTGTTGAAATAAAAATTTTAATTTGATGTATTGAGATATACAAATTAAATATTTGTTTTAAAAAATGAGATTGATTTTTCCTGAAAATTTTACTTCAATGAAGAAAAATGTAAAAATTTTTCTTCCTCCTTTTTTTTTTTTTTTTGTAATTTGGGGGTTGTTAAGAAGAAAGATTAAAACATTTTTTCCTTCTCATGTTTAATTCCTTTAATAATTTCCTTTGAGCTTGATTGTACATTATCCCAAATTTCCCGGGACTGTTCCGAATGTTCAGTGCTTGCTTCGATTTTTCACTACTCGGTTTTAGTCCCAAATTTATAGCATATATTTTTTTATAATTATCAATGCTGCATTGTCCATAAATGCCTTCACTTAGTCCAATAAGATGTGCCAATTTCAGAGGTAGATGGAAATACAACTGCATATTTTAATAAGAACCTGAAGTTATAGTTGTTCAAATGTTTAAAACTGTCAGAGTTCCCCATTTTTTCTTCCTGGCACTAAGGTTGCAACTTAGCCAGTATTTAGCACCATGAACAATTCAGCAACTTTTGCAACACAACTTCCCTGACTTAAATAAGATCATAACAGAAAAAGATGTTCTGAAAAATATTCATGATTTTGAGAAATATGAGGGTACCTCAAAATAATTTAGAAAGGTTGCTGATTTATTATTTTTTTAAAAAATGAATACTGAATTTTTTATAATTTGTTCTTTTTATATATATTAAAAACATATCATTATTAAAAAATAAAACAAAAATTGTTTATTTGGTATAAATATTTCTTCACCACAGTAATTATAATAAATTAATTTATTTGTAAAAAAAATCTATATATATATTACATTTTGAACATCAAAATCTTTGTCATCTTAATATATTGAAGCAGCTATTCATTTTGAAATGACATTTTTGATAGGAAGGAATAATATTTGCTCACCATTCCTCTTAACTATTTTTTATTTCAATATATGTAAAATTTAGTGAGGAAGTACTTGATCTTATAATTTACTGTTATGTGTGTGTTGAATAATTTTTTTAAAAAATTGTTTCAAATGTATAAAATTTCAATCAATATTCAATAACTTGACATGCTATCTTTGTATACTTTTTATGTGGAGGATTTAATCAGATAACATTTTATTCTTCTAAATTCCACACCACCACACATTCACAATAGGAAGCTGTAATTTTTAGAATTTTAGTGTTGACTGAAATGTTATACTTCTTTGTATTCAGTTTCTTTTATTTTATTTAAACAAATATGAATGCAGTTTTTAAATTTCTTTTTTAAAACACTACTATCTTTCCAACTCTAACCCAGGGATTATATTTCTGAAATTTTAAAAGCATTTTAATAAATTGAGAACAAATTTCAAATTTAACGTATTATTGAACATTCAATGCCTGGACACAAATTATGCTCACAAAAGGGAAAAATCACTACCTTAGTTTACTAGAAGAAAGTGGTAAAATCTTTGCTGTGTGTAACTCAGTAACATTAAATTAGGGACATGAAAACTGAAAATGGATGATATTGGATTACTCAAATAATTCTCAGTCCTTTCTATTAAAAACAAAAAGAATTTAATTAAAATAATGGTTGAATGTAAATTTAATTTGTCGTTCTTTTTTTTCTTTCACTATTCCCCATTATTTCAAAGTGAATGTTTTTTCATACTTTTGATTTTTCTATCATGCCTCTATTCAAATTCATTTTTCTGGTATTTTATTTGGAGAATTGCTATGAAAGAGAGGAAAGTGTGGTTCTACAGTATGATAAATAAACGGACCCTCCTAGAGGAAGAAAAGGGAAGGAATGTTAGTTTGTCTCCACTCCCTAAATACTTTCCTTTACTTCTGAGTTTTCTATTGGAGCGCCTAGCCCGTTAGGGCTTTTATCTCCTATCTTAGATGATCTTAGATCTTTCCTTTGTAATTGACCCATTTCATGATTCACATTGGGAGGGGGGGGGGCTATTTTACGACACTTTGAAGACGAACACGGCTTAATCTGCTTATTATGAAAACCTGGGAACATTTTTTCTCCTTTCTTTTTTCCTGATTTATTATTTTGCTAAATATTTTTAACGCTTTATCTTGATTAGAACGCAAAATATTTTAAATGTAAACGGATTAGTAATTTTTTTGAAAAGTAGTTAACATAGAACTAGACATTTTAATCCATTCCAAAAAATAATTGCTTTTATGTATGTCTCTATGCTGTACATCAAACATTATCATTATTACATTTTTATTAAGTTTTTCCACGCAATTTATTTGTGAGAAATTTAATGAAAATATAATTGTAAGAAAATATACATCTAAAAAAATTATATCGAAGTCATGCTTCTATTAGAAGTCTATTTTTATAACTATTCGACGATGTACGAAAACTTCATGTAAGATTATAGCGAGATAAAAGGTTAAAAAGCAAAAAGACCATAGAAGTAGAACATATATACATATATATATTTTACATTTTCTAAAAACTATGAATGTTTTTCGTGAATTTTTTTGCTGGTTCTTTTTTAGGGGTACTTACTTAAAAAATGTGAATGTTTTAAAATCATTAATTTAACTCATTGTTTTTAAAAAATTTAATCCCCCCCCCCCAAAAAAATATGAAATTTTTAAAAACAGGTAAGGAGGGATAGTAACTTTATGCATTGTAAAAATCAATTTTTGAAAAATATTTTTAAAAATTAATACAGAAAGCTAGAAACGTTTTAAAGCAAACTTAATCAATATCCAACAGTAATTACGCTCTCTGCAATAAAAAATATAGACGTGAACAGAAACTTCCACTATAATAAAAGTAAACAGATTTTTCGGTAATTTCTGATAGAATTTCGTTGGTTGGTCACACACACACACACATTTGGTTTGTTAATATCGCACTTCGAAACAACATGAGGGGTATAGAGGCGACGAACTTCACAATTTTAAATTGCGGTGAACCTGATTTGATACATTTTACTCTTCAGACTATTCGGATTGGAAATACACTAT
Source organism: Trichonephila clavata (assembly GCA_019973975.1). NCBI lineage: Eukaryota > Metazoa > Arthropoda > Arachnida > Araneae > Nephilidae > Trichonephila > Trichonephila clavata. The sequence continues at coordinate 35,826 of BMAO01034520.1, read as the reverse complement.
TCATTTTTTAAATTTAATATAGAGTTATATACAGGGGCGTAACAAGGTAACCAAAGGCCCTAGTGCAACAAAAAAAAACACCGAAGGTCCTATTTTGGTTGGGCTTTATCAAGTAAAAATATATTAGTATTTTAAATATACAAAGCTACTTTAACATCAGCCCTTTATCATGCTCTGCAGAACATAGGAAGTGGCACTGTTAGCCTAATGGTCAAGGTAACAGATATCATGAGTTCGAGTCCAGTACCACTGAAGACCCGCCGTGTAGGGGAGAAATGCACGTCAAATCTGCCGAGAGCTCAAAAGTCCTCCCTTGGTGTGGTGTGGTAGTTAGGAGAGGGGATGCCAGATCGGGTGTCGTCTTCGTCACTTGACCATAGTTCAAAATTACGAGGTTCGTCGCTAAAAGCCCTCGTGTAACTGAAAAGGGCGACGTTAATATTCACTCAAGCATAACGGAGGAAAGTAAAGCTACATATTACTTACATGTATGTGTATCAGTTTTCCTGAGTAAACTTTAGTGATTACCCAGATTTGATTTAACACGGGATAGACAGGAAACGATACAAAAAATAAGCATGAAAATGATACAATATTATTATAATTATTTTTAAAATACACCCCTGCAAAAGAACAGAGGAGTGGGACAAAAATTACATAAATGTGGAATCCGTGGTCGTGGAGTCGTCATCAGGTTGAATCTCTCAAAGATAGAAAAGCAGGCAGTCTTCGCGCGCAGGCGCAGCTGATCCAAACCGAAACCAAAACTTTCGGAGAGAAATAATTAATTCTAAAACTGACAAAGATCGGTATCCTTTACCCTTAATAGAAGAAGTTCTAGATCAGTTGCAGTCGGGAAATTTCTTCTCAACTATTGACTTAAAAAACGGATTCTTTCACGTTGAAATGGAAGAAAGCAGTAAAAAATTTACTTCATTCGTCACACATAATGGGCAATATGAATTTAATAAAGTGCCATTTGGTCTTTGTAATAGTCCGAGTGTTTTTCAAAGATTTATCAATCACGTTTTCCGTTACCTTCTTAAAGAGGGAGTTGTCATAATCTACATGGTTGATATTATTATCCCTTCCTCCGATGAACTTGACGGGTTAAACCGTTTAACCAGGGTGTTAAAAACTACATCTGAATATGGATTAGAATTAAATTTTAAAAAATGTAATTTTCTCAAGTCAAAGATTGAATTCTTGGGACACATAATTGAAAAGGGTACAATTAAACCTTCTTTAGACAAAACCAAAGCAGTTCAGAATTTTCCAGAACCTAAAAACGTGAAACAGGTTCAAAGCTTCCTTGGACTGTCAGGTTACTTTCGGAAGTTTATCCAAAATTATTCCATAATAGCCAAACCTCTTAGTGACTTACTACGCGATAATGCTGTGTTTTCATTTCGGACCTGAACAGCAATTAGCATTTCAAACTTTACGACAAAAACTTTCTGAAAATCCGGTGCTTCATATTTTCAAACAAGGTGCAAAACTTGAATTGCATACTGATGCCAGTAAATTTGGTTATGGTGCGATTCTGTTACAACAATCAGACGATAGTAAATTTCACCCCGTACACTATTTTAGCAAGAAAACCACTCCCCAAGAGGAAAAATATTCAAGTTATGAACTTGAAGTTTTGGCTATAATCGAATCTCTTAAGAAATTTAGGAACTATCTCGTTGGCCACAAATTTAAAATTGTAACTAATTGTTCGGCATTCCAAAAAACTATGAGTAAAAAACAATTAACTCCTAAAATTGCCAGATGGGCCTTATTTTTAGAAGACTTCAATTATGAAATTATTCATCGTTCAGGCAAACAAATGGGGCATGTAGATTGTTTAAGCCGTTATCCTGTAATGACCATAACATATGATGAAATAACCACTAAACTTGCAAATTGTCAGGGAAATGGTGAGTACATTAATTCATTAAACACTCTTTTAGAAAATAAACAAATTAATGATTTTGTTGTTAAAATGATGTCCTATATAAAATTGAAAATGATAATGATGTTTTAGTAGTACCTCAACAGATGCAAACAGAAATTGTTAAAAATATTCATTCTAAAGGACATCTAGGTATCAATAAAACAGAAAGCATAGTAAAACAAAGTTTTTTTATTTTCCTAATGTTAGAAAATGTGTTGAAAATGTTATTAATAATTGTATTGAATGCATTCTTGTAAACAAAAAACGAGGGAAAGGTGAAGGGTTGTTAAATCCTATTCCTAAGGAAAATATCCCTCTTAGTACTTACCATATTGACTTTTTAGGTCCTTTGCCATCTACAAATAAAAACTATAACCACATTCTTTCAATAATAGATGCATTCACTAAATTCGTATGGTTATATCCCGTAAAGTCCACTTCTTCCCATGATGCTCTAGAGAAACTTAAACAACAAGAGATTACATTTGGTAATCCTCACCGTATCATAACAGATAAAGGCACTGCATTTACTTCAAAAGAATTTCAAGAATACTGTGAGAATGAGAACATCCAACATCTAAGCATAACAACTGGAATACCCCGTGGGAACGGACAGATTGCACGGATTCATAGTTCTCTGATCCCAATTTTGTCCAAGCTATCCATTGATGACGCATCGAAATGGTACAAGTTTGTTCCAGCCGTACAGAGAACACTCAATTCAACAATTTCAAGAAGCACTCAGATGTCACCGTTTCAACTTTTAACCGGAGTAAAGGTGAGGACCAAACAAGATCTTGAAATTCTAAAACTATTGGAAGAGGAAATCGTGGAGATATTCACCGAAAATCGTGAAAATATTCGAGAAGAAGCCAAGCGAAACATTCTGAAGATACAAGAAGAAAATTGTTGTAATTTTAATAAGAAACGGAAAAAGGCGTACCAGTATGAGATCGGAGATATCGTCACCATCCAACGGATACAGTTTGGAACTGGCTTGAAGCTGAGGCCTAAGTTCTTTGGTCCCTGTGAAGTTGTAAAAGTAAAACTTAAGGATCGATATGATGTCAGAAAGATTGGACTGCATGAAGGACCCAATACTACATCCACAGCAGCAGACCATACGAAGATGTGGGGAGAAACTATCTAATTCAACAAAATTATGCTATGTTAAATCTTTGTGTATTTGTTGTATAGTCCTTGTCTGTTCCGTGTTTTTTTTGTATGTTTCAGGTTCTGCTCTGGTCTAGATGAAAAGAATCAAGTACCGCTGCGGACAGCGTACGATCAGGCTGGCCGTTGTGGAATCCGTGGTCGTGGAGTCGTCATCAGGTTGAATCTCTCAAAGATAGAAAAGCAGGCAGTCTTCGCGCGCAGGCGCAGCTGATCCAAACCGAAACCAAAACTTTCGGAGAGAGAGAGAGATGAGCGATCGAGAGGTCTCAACGCAGAGCCAACGCTGCTGAAAGAAAAAGCAACCGGGAACCGACTGGACGAGAAGGGACCAGCTCTAATCTATACTAGAAGTGGTGTGACGCGAAGGTCGCCCATGCTTCACCTGAACTACGTGTGTTACCATTGTGAACTGAGAACCATTGTGTATGCTAAGAGAGAAAGAGACTGAGGTACGCGGGCAGGCGTTCCCGTCGTAGATACATCATGGAACTCTATCTGTTAGAAATTAGCTACTTTTCTTTAATTAATAATTGTTAAGTTTTAAATAAATGATAAGAAAGACAAAAGCTTTAGCCCCTTGTTGTCTCCCACATAAATCTATTTATTACAGATACGAGTAGTGGCGAAAAACTCAAACAGGAAAATAACTTATTATTAACTTAACTATTTAAGGGATTTTCTCAAAATTTTTTTCCTTGATTTACTGATTTCAATACACATAACGTATTCATTAAAGGTAATATTAGTACTATAAATTAATGGTTTGGAATCACAAACAACTGAAAATTTTAATTTGGATAGACGACGCAGTACCTCGAATTTCTGAAATGCTAGTGACAAATATGTGACACGTATCTCGTTTCTCCCATCCATATTACGCCGTCTAAGGATTGCAAGGATCAATTTCGTTTAATAAGAAGCATACTACAATATTCAAAGCAAAGGGTCGTGAATGAAATCAAGATTCAAAACCATAGCTCATTTGGAAAGCCCATTTTTTTTTCAGGATGACCATAACCCAAATATAAATTCTAATGGAAGCAAATGAATATAAAAATTGCAATAAAACTTTCTAAACCTGATGAATTTTATTGAAACAGGTATGAAATGAAATAACTGGGGAGTTTGTGAAATTCATATATAGGATGAAATCATTTTAATACAATTTAAGGTGTTTTCCAATCGAAAAAAACCTTTTTATAATACTGAATTATCTGATGCCTTAAGTTCATTTCATTTTCATTTTTTTAAAAAAAAACTTTCTTTTATATATTAGAAAATTACATTTAATGACAGATTCCAGTAATATCCTGAAATAATTTTGTTAAATAACACTGAGACTTCGACATTTATATAAGTGGCGTTCGAGATCTGATTCCAATACAAAGACAGAGACGGATTAAGTTACCTGGCGGTAAAAGGTTTGAGGCCCATGAATTCAAGAGTAATAAACTAAAATAGTGAAAAGGTTCGTTAAACTTAAAATCTCGTAATAAAATGTATAGCTATATTAAAACTCAATTGTTCAAGATAAACCTTAACTTTAAAAAAAATTAAAAACTTAATTATAAAGAGCTTGTGCAATTTTGCTGTAAAACGTTATGACTTGATTTCTTTTTGGCAAATTCATCAATTTTTTCACGTGTCTATTTTTTCCAAAAAATCTTGTTTTATACGTAATATGTCAAGGTTGATCATCTTGTCTCCTCTCCCATAGCATTCTTAAATAATTTTAACTCGCCTTAAAACTGAAAAAGATCACTCACCTGATACATTTGGTATCGGTATTGTTAAATATATTTTCAAAAGTATGTATGCACATTAGGGAAAATCGATACCATCAGGGCCGCCTCTAGAAGTTTTGCCGCCCTGGACAAAGTGGAAAATGCAGGCCCTCTCCAAAGCAAAAAATTATAATTAAAAAAGATAAATTGTTCACATCCATACACAACTAAAAAACCAGAATAATTCTGACGAACAAAAATGCATCCTAAATATATATATATATTAAGCCTTAAAAATACAAAATAATTCGAAATTAAGTACATAATTACCTATTATTTTTTCAAACGCGTAAAATGTAAGAGAAGAAAATGTCAGCGGGCTAATTTCTTCGAAAAAGAGTCTACTGATGGTGGGGGTCACAAGTATATATTTTAACTAATAGTATCTACATTCAAGGCTAAAATAAAACATCTCTTGTGGCTCTCTATCCATTAAAAACTTTTACTACCCCTGTCCCCTTTTGGATAGCTGACACTGGATATCGTATGGGTGAAAGGAATGTCTATTGTGACCTCACTCCTGGATGTTGAGAAAGTTACCAGTGAAAGATTTGTAAGCATGTCAAATTTCATGATTTAACATATACTCCCACCTCGAACCCTTAAAGTTTCAACACAAAAGACAACTGACATTAAACATTCAGAGTACTAAATAAAGAAATAAGGCACTTTAAATGAAATATAAAATTCACACCCATGTTTCAGAAAAATATAACAAACTTTTTGTAACACTAAAAAATATTTTCCAAATTCGATCCAAATGCCAAACTTAAAATTTGCCGCTCCGGACAGGGATCCGGTTTGTCCGGCCCTAGAGCCACCCCTGATACCATTTCTTTAGCAACTCGATATATTTCTAGTGGGGTTTTCAATGTATCTTTGTTTTCTTTTAAAAATCGTAAAAACTGATCCAATACTTCGCGAAAATTAAAAGATTCAATACCATCTTCATAAATATCCATTAGTCTTTGTATAAGAGCTTTCTTCTTAATTTTAGGTAATAATCTCTCGTCAAAAATACAGTTAGGTGTGTTCTAAAACAGTTTCATATATCTCAGCTCTTCGGGATAGTTCTGTTATTGTCCTACCGCATATGACATAAAATGAATTCACTGTGAAATTTTCCCTTCTTTCAAATTCATAAATGATTTTTCCGAATTCATGTCCGAAATTTTGGATATAATATTCTAGATATTTTGGTAGACTAGATCCTTTTAATAATTCACACTCAACTTTTTGCAACTATTTACTTGTAGCAATTATTCTCAGCAGTAAGATATTCCAAATCATGGTCATTAGGTAAGTTTCATATTTGTCCATCTGTTTCAAAAGGGAAGTTGTGCCTTCACTATTGAACCCGTTTTTTCCTCATTCGCGTCACGGATTTCGGCCAGGGTATCTCTTGTATGCGTATAACACAGTCTTATAGCTCGTACGACATCTCCTTTTGCTGACCATCATGTACCTAAAACGTTTATCCCCGATATTGTACGTTTACTTCTTTCCAGAATTTTATTAATATTCGTCAATGATGGGTTGATAAATTCAACTTTCAGTGGTGCAATATCCCACTAGAGGGCCAAGGCCTATTGTGCCCATCTCAGTTTTCGTGACCTTGGGCACTGAGAAGCATGGCCTCATGTTCCGGTCAGGTGGTCAGTCTGGCGCAAAACCTTAGTTCCCGAGCACAAGCTTGGTACTCATTTTATCGATCCATTGAAGGGATTAAAGGCTGAGTCAACCTTGCCAGCCCGGGGTTTGAACCCTGAACGTGGTGTGAAAGCGCGACAAGCTACCACTCAATTACAGATGGGAGGGGTATGCAGAGAAAAAATGAATAACTTCTGGGCAGCATAATATGTTTAATCACATCGCTACAACTTTTTGTTGCAAAATTTTCTACTAAATTTAAGGAATGACTGGCACAAAAAAAAAGTTGCACTTGAACTGTGGTTTAATATGTGCCTGTAGACTTGAGTATTACCTGGACATATTGAATGCATTATCAAATGACTTACCTGTATAATTTTCAATATTTTATTCAAATTTAGCAAAAAGTTCTAATACTCACTGTCAGTGGCGGCGCAAGACCATGCGTGGACGTCGGCTAAATTAGGGTTCGCAAGGTCTCCTTTTTTCCCAGTCAAGAAAACATTAAATTACATAAGCCGAATTATAGTTAAACTAATGTATGAGTAAACGAGATTTATTGCTAATCAAATGATGACAAAAATTACACAAATAGAATTTTTTATAATTAAAAATTTTAATTTAAATAATTATAATTAATTAAAAACTTTGTAAGGCCGTCGGCGGTTGCCGACGTCGCCACTGCTTACTGTCAGGGAGGTCTTAAGGCATGGGCAAACTGGGGCAGGGCCTCGGCCACATTGGGGGCCTCATCTCGTTTTCGACTCAGCCTTAATAAGATCATGTTTCGAATAATTTCAACGTTCGAATGTTTTTTCCGGTGGTATATTCTCCGAAAAACTTGAAATTTCGGATAATATGTCAACTGGCTGCATGTGATGACCGTCGTCCTAATATAGGCCTAGCTGATTTGTGCAATTGTAAGTCATACACATTTATTTGTTTGGGGTTTGTACGAGTATTTGACAACGTATGCTATGCCCTGTTTACTTTTATGCGTCATAGTTGGGGCCTACATTTGTGCAGAGGCTCAGGGTCTACTTTTGCGAAAGGGCCCAGGGCCCCAAGAAGTCTAAAGGCAGCCCTGCTTAATGTACTAAATATAAAAATGTATAAATGTGCTGTGTGTGAAGCCTTCTATGCGTATAAATTGTACAAATCTTGTGGTATAAATTGCTCAAGTTTAGGGCCCCTGGCGGCCATCCGGCCGCTTAATCCATCTCTGCACAAAGGCCTTAATTTATCAGACTCTAACTAGGTCTGGGCCTATAGTATTTGTATCTCGTGCAGAAAGATTACCAAAGAAATTCAGAATTGAAAGATTTGCTAGATTTCTAAGCAAAACGATGTTTGATATCAGTGGCGTAATGTACGCTCCCGCAACGTGTGTGTGGGTGGGGGAAAAGCCCGGTGTGTTACGGTTTTGCAATTCTTTGTAAGATATGGCTTGGGGCCCAAAATCTGATTTTGCATAGAGGCCCTAATATTCTACGTAACGCCATTGTTAACTAGTGATGGGAAGGTTGGAGGCTGGGAAGCTTGGAAGCTGATCGGTTTTAAAGATGGCCCCCAATACACATGTAATTTGTGTATTCCCCTTGTTTACAGGATGTGGTCTTATTCCTGAGCTGTCACTGAGTTTTCAATGGTCATGCAAGTTGAATGGACTCATAAATTTGGGGAAAAACCTTAACTTTTGTAACTTTGCGCTTGGTCTCTGTCCAATGACTAGGCGAGACCGAAGGGCACGTGGATGCAAAAAGGGGTAATTTGCCCTCACTTAAAAACAGGCCCCGAGACAATTTTCAGCAGATTTTTTACTCACTATAATGATAAATTGATCCCCAGATTATAGGAAACTTCGTGCACCGTCCGGGACCTTGCCAGCCTCCCATCACCTCGCTTCCGTTTCAGATAAGTGACATTTTAATTGCTTGTTAATACTGCTTAATCTTACTTTCGTACTGTGTTCAATTTGTAATAAACAAACTTAATTTAAATTTAATCTGAGTGATGTCTTTAGTTGCGTTGTCTCCAAATATTTAATTAGTACTAGGCACTATCATGATGCGGATCAAGTTAAATAAGCGAACCTGGGTAGTTGTTAAGATGTTAGTTTAAAGTAAAATTAGTCAGCGCCGCATCACTAGTAAATTTTTTTCATCAGATTATTTTCAAAAACTCAATAAATGTTTTGTTTTTCTAAAAATTTAAAATTTTGCAATAAATTTCATTAAGTTCTTATGAATGTTTTTGTTTCATTGATTTTTTTATTAAATACATGAATATTTAGATCTATTTAAATAAAATGTACTCTAATAAACTTAATTTTGGTGAAATATGTTTGTTTTTTTACTATATCCTTTAACACGAAAAAATATTTCATTTCCAAAATAATCAGTTTCGTGTTAAACAATTTTCACCGTATTCGGAAATACACGTATTTTTTTAAAAAAAAGATTAAAAAACAAAAATATTAACAGCTAAACTAGTTTCATGAAAATTTTTATATTATTGTATATGTTTGATTTTCCTGTGCAATTGTCTGTACTTCATAATATTTAGTATTTTGGATAGCTAACCCTTCTAGCAAAGTAGACATGCTTTTTAGAACTTATAAATAATATTGAGCCTATCTCATTACTTGATACCATCTGAAACATTTTTCAAATGATTTACTACTTGCTAGCGTTTCAAAATTTGAACATAAGTTAAATAATTAATTATATATTAATAAGAAAAGTTTTTCATAGGATTTTAAAAAGATATTGATGTATTATATGAAATGCAATTTTGCTGTATTTTTACCACTTGTAAAAATGATCTAACTGTACTTAACAATTGTTAATATTCTTACACATGGAATTTTATTGCAAAGTTTTATAAAATATTTCGCTTATTCAATTTTATGTGAACGCAGGAAAAAACATGAAAAATACTTTTTGAACTTTACGTAGAAATTTCTTCACTAAATTCCGACGTTTTTCTTTATAATTGCATAGCTAATTTCGTCTTATATTTGATTCAAATTATTTTATGATAGATCTATTTTTAATGCGTATTTACATTCTTATAAAAATTTTGCTTCGTTTATATATCTGATTTTCCTCTTATGATGTGTAGGAAATTTTTTATCTTTAATCATTTCAACTGCTTTACAGATAAATCAATTGAGGAAGAAAATATTGCTGTTCTCAGTATAACTATAGATCTATGTCACGCGGTAGTCTTTTAAGATAGCTTTAATTCTACTCTGCATTGTGTCAATGGAACAATCTGCTTCTTCAAAAAGTTTTCTAGGAAGACCACACCTCTAAGCCCCAATTCTGTTGAACCACTTTGACAAGATGCCTCCAATAAATGTCAAACGTAAATCATTCCCTTTTCCGAGAAGAAGGCAATCAGACTCTCTGCCTCCCCCTTTTCATCTTTGGAATCTCTCGTACTCCTAAATCAGGGATCGGCAGCACATAATTGCTTATTTCACAGCCAAATCTTGAAAAGCGGCTTACTTTAAGAGGTTTAGGTGATTTAAACATCCCTAATAGGGAATTATTAGCCATTATAACTCATTTGGAATTATCCAATTAATATTATATGCATATTGTTGCAATGAACATAAAATCATTTCGCTAAAACAATGTCCCCCCCCCCCCTCTGCTTTCTTTTTAAACCTAGAAATGATTTATAAAGGTCTATATTTTGTTTTTATAAATGTTAAGCTTAGGGTACATAGTGATCTCAGTAAGGAAGTTTAGTTTTTAATTTGTTTTTTTAGCCCAAATCTTATCAGGTATATATAAATACATATGCTGACAATGTTTTAAATTGATCGATTGGGTCACGGAGCAACACAGGTTTCTAATTTTACTAATTTCATAGTATTCAATTGTTATTTTATGCATTTTTTATACTAAGCAAATTTTTTAAACATTTCTTTATTTTATTGCCGATCAATAAACTGTGTGTGAATCCAATAGTTAGATATTAAAAAAACCCCGAAATTTCGGAGATATTTATCCGAAAAATTTTAATAAATAAGGTGTTGTTTGAATTCTTTTTAATAATCATCAGACATATCTTTGAAAAACATGCCCAGCCTTTCCAAAATTTTTATTAAATCCCGTCAGAATTTATTAAAAAATGTACAACTCTTTCTAATTTGAGATTGTTGTGATCGTTCCTGAGTTTCTCCCAATTTACTATCAAGCAAATTTTGTCTTGTTACACACATCCGAGCCTGTTTTATTTTTTTAATATGTTTCATTTTTAATAAATGCATTTCTTTCATTCATCTCACAATAATTGAAATATATCATTAGAATACTAAAGTATATTATTGCGAATCTTTTATTTTTCAGCAATATATTCTTAAATTTCAAATAAAACCCTTCCAAGATTAATAGTTCTACGGAATTTCACCATTTTACTAAAATAAAATATTAGTATAATAATATAAAATTATTTTAATACATTTTTTTAAAAATCAGAACGATGTGATTGTCAAAAAGATCACCAAAGAAAAATAGAAGTCTTTATGCAAGTTTGAATAAGTAATAGTAGCAATTGAGACAGACACATTAACAAACTTTTTTACGAGGTCCAATAAAAAGCTTCTATTTTAATGCGACTGATTTAATCAATCGATGTAAGATCGCTATTTGTTATGTGAAGGCTCAATTCATCAATTAGCTGCAGGTTTTACATATTTCTGAAAGTCTTCAAAAGTTAGCACATCCGGAAAATTATTTTTTAAATAGTAATACAAAAGTATAAATCGCGAAACTATGGAAGTATTAATAGTATTTAAAAAAATTAATATTTGTTAAGCTGAGTATCAAGCATTATAAAAATAACTAGCAAAACCAAGAACTAAGTTATATTTTTATCTGAAAACCCTCTTAGGATTCTAGTATGACTTACGTGGTTGAAGGAAACGATTTTGATGAACTTAGCTACAACAGAATCATTTATTATGGAAAGTAGCAAAGAAATAATTGACTTACATAATATTTCTAGGATTTCAAAACTGAATGAATACTTTATACCTTTTTTTTAAAAAAGAAATACAGTTTCCTAATTTTCTTTACAAAACATGTACTGTTAAACGTTTTTTTCTTAAATGTATTTATGTTGCATGTAAATGTTAAAATTTTAATATAAATAACTATGCAGCTATAATGATTGTTTACTTATGGAACTTATGACAAAAATTATGAAAAATCAATTATGCAAGGTTTTTCGATTTAAGAAAAATTTATTACTTGTACCGCTTTGACATAAGATGGAATGCATCACTCCTTAAGCTACTTTACTGCACAAACCATAGTATTTTTCAAATCATTTTGGATTATACCTACTGCATTAAAAAGTGTATTGTAACTAATATTGTTGACAGTCTTAAAAAAATTAGACAATTGATTGCTTTTAAAACTAAATAAAATATTAACTTATATTGCATTTCCTATCATATAAATATTACTTACTAATTAATTACATTACACAATCTTTAATGCTTTAGAAAGTCTTTCACAACTGTGATGCAATTATAATGTATATGTCACCACAGCTGAAAATCCCATCTAGCACTCTTTAAGACCAAAAAGTCATTCGAGACTTTCAGAGATGTAAGAATATTTACTTCATTCATCTGGTTGATACACAGAACACATATAAAGCAACCTGAAAAACTATAACTATTTAAAGTATTTATAAAACAAATAGTATATCAAAAACTGGTCCATTACTGGACAAAAAAATGAATAAATCCTTATTAGTACATCCATACCATAAGAAAGGCAATCACTTTAAATCATTACTTTCACTACCATTTTCCTCATCGCCCATGAAATATAACATATGGATGAAATACCTGTTTCTAAATAGGCAAGGCAGATTTTCAAGGTCTATTCCTGTGTAACAAATAGCACAAATATTATCAAAATGATGAATAATTTATTATTAAATATTATTTACACATAAATTAAAACATATTACTCGTACTTACTTTAGTATAAACTTTTGCTTGTATTGATAGCAAGCATTAACATCACCTGATTCTATATATTTTATATTAAACACTTACCTGCAAAAAAGTATACATGTATTTTCTAAATTCGTATGTTCCAAAAGTATAAATCAATTTTTTTGCCTAAAATTTTATTAATAATGAATGATATAAAAAATTACCATATTCCCATCACTTTCCAAAATTTGTGTGGTAACATTCAACTGCAATGGAATCTCTATCCTGCATGATTTTTAAATTATATGCTTCTAATATACTGTCATAATGCCATTTGTGACAAAAATTTGGTTATTTTTGATAATTACTTACCTCCTCATCTGATATAAAAATGTACAACAACTTTACCCCCATAAAAACATAGCTAAATGTCTTGGAAAACATAAAACAACTCACAACAAGCATATATCAGGTGTTAAAGATACAGTTAAGTTTTTTTTTGCAAATAGTTTTTGAATTGAGTAATGTTAACTAGCCTGAGCTTGAATGTTTTCTTTCTTGACAATTAAAAAAGAACATTCCAGAGTTTTCCTTTTTATTTTTATATCCCTAATAGTAGGCTTAAATATTTACTGTTAGTTTAAATGCTGATTGGGAGGTAGGTACATGAGGATCAGGTAAATAATTCTTTAGTAATAACTTTTTACCTTTCTTTTACTGAATTGCATGTTGAGACAATTGTTCCTGAACTATTTTACCTTGCAATAAACAATTTAATACTACAAGTAGAAGTTCAGTCTCCTGGTTTTTCTTATGTCATTACATATTTCTTTGGCGGAAGACCCCACGCCACACTTTCTATCTGAGATATGGAAAGAAGTATATTCAACATTTTCAGCAACATGGAATCTCTCAAACAATTTAAGAATGAACTTAATATGTTCACATGGTGCATGATTATCTCAGCATTCACATGTATACCAAGCAGCACATGATAATTCTACACACCTGTAATGGCATTGATCACACACACAACCTCTTTCTGAAATGCTTCCATAATCTTTTTAACTACATAAAATACATCTCCATTAGTCTGCAATTTTACAAACCAAGAATTTGTTGCCTGGTCATAAATATCTGTCAGGAATTTGTAATTCATTTTGAAATGGAAATAGGTTGTGAGGATATAAACTGGGGAGAGTATCATTTAAAATTCTATCATGTGCTAAATATGTGTCATGCTGTATTTTCAACAAACTATCTGCTTGACAGTTAAATTTTCCATTTTACAATAATTGGACATTCAGGTATTGTGAAAAGATTAACAATATATATTTTTATCAGTATTGACATGCAGAAGTGTAGATGTGTGACCTATACTATTAGTAGGCTGAATTACAATAATTATCATCAAAATATTTATTGAAAGCAGGCTTTCTATCAGTCGATGCAATTTTAAAATTTTCCATTATTTGTTTACATCTTATTGAACTTATTCCTTCCAAACGAGCTACTAGAGAAATTTCACTTCACATTTCAAAATTTGAAGACAAGATCATTTAATTATTTCTTCCAAGTGCATTGAAGGTGCCAATTGCAAAGCCAAACACCATTCCGAAATATGTTTTAAAAACATGTGAAACTGTTTGGTCATCATTGGCCGTAATGCAATTAATTTTTAACTGGGCACCCTTTCTCTCAGAATGTTGAAACAATACATATTTCCTGTATCTAATTTATTAGTAATAGCATGAGCAACAGAGTAAAGCATTCTTTATTAGCCAAGTACAATTAAACTTAGTAAACAGAAAATATGCGAAGACAATTCACAGTATTTTAAATCATGCACAATATTTTAGAACAGTTTTTCATCATTTCTTTTTTTTCCTCAGCTTATTGTCAACCTTTTGCTTAAAAACTATTGAGTAATGGGCTCAAGTGTAGTATGGGGGGGGGGCTTTGGATTTGGCGATTTTTATATAGATATCATGGTGAGATAACAAATTCATTCTTTCTACCGGACACATATTGGTAAGAGAAATAGCTTGGCGATCGATTTTGGTCACCAAAAGAAATTGACATCTCCAAGGCCTACACTACACCTTAACCGAGTAATGTTTTTAACAAGTCTTAAAACCATATTAACCACCTCTAATTTCCTATTACCTAAATACATATTCTAATACTTTTTTAATAGATTTTTCAATACCCATTTCAAGATTAGCTTTAATGAACTTTATACAAGTTTTATAAACCAGTTGAAATGCTTTGAGGACTCAATTCCTGATTATGCTTTGAAAAATATATTACACTGATCCCTTAATAGTCTTTTTAAAGAGTGATTCTACCAAGATATTCCATTAATATTTGGAATATAGAATCTTTGATATTTCTACAATTAGATTTTCTTTTATATGTCTAAGAAGCTTCACATGTTAGCAATATGTTATCTTTTATATGTCTAAGAAGCTTCACATGTTAGCAATGTGTTATATTTTATATGTCTAAGAAGCTTCACATGTTAGCAATGTGTTAAATATCTAAATCTACAATTTCACTCATGATATGGAAAGTTAAATCTAAACATATTGCGGAGATCTTTACATGTGATTCGTATAAATTTTTTTGCGATAGATAATACATTCTAATAATGATTTTTTTTTACTTCGATTACATAAATGTATTTTCTTATTAAGAATAGTGCTATTACCTTTGGTTGGATCCTATCAGGGCACCCCTCCTTTTACAAGAACACCTCCAGAAAATTTGTATTTCCTATTATTATTCTCACAATCATTAAAAAATTCAGCCGAACAATTTACCTCATTTATTTACGCTAATTTTTCATAACAATCTATAGAATTTTCGATTTAACGACAAGAAAAAGTTTTACACTCACGAGATCGGTCAAGTGGGCAATCACACAGCAGGAACTAAAAAATAACGAATCTACTACAATGGTAAATACCTGGAAATTTTAAAACGGATTATTAAAACATTATAAATAATCAAAGCATAAAATTTTTACATTCCCATGATCGGAGAATGGAGCTATCACACGGCAGAAACTAGGAAGTCAAAGAACGGAAAATGTTAATTATATCAAATCAAAGCACAAAATAAAAAAATACAATATAAAAAGAGTAAAATAATAATAATTCAAAATTATGAATCAAAGTTTCTAGTTGTTCACAGAAGTTAGAAATTCCATAAATCAGCAAATATGTTAAAATGATGGAAAACTTAACAGGAAATTAATACAATATAAAAACTGCAGAAAAATTTAACAATTAAACATTATAATTCAAAATTATAAAATACCTAATCAATAAATCTCGCCGCAAGAATTTCATATACGAACCTTTCAGCACGAGCGCTATAGCAAGAATGATTTTAGTAGGTTCAATTAAGCCAACGATGAACTTGGCGATTTTCAAAAAGAGACCAAAAATATTAAAGTAACCCATCCTTGTTTGTAGATTATAGAATAGGTGCTGCCAACGAAATTGAGCATTACACGTCCGGTCTTGTTTGTTCCTTTTATCTGTCTATATCCTCATCCTGGTCTACAACATCTTTGGTGAACTGAACTGAACTTCATCCGTTTTGTTCAACCTGCTTACTTGATTGTCATAAAAAATACCTGTTGGACTTCATTTCCCCCGCATTTTTTGAAACTGAAGAAAGAGAATTATATAGTTTTCTTTCTCTTGTGTATTTTGTTCATTAAGAAAAGAACAATGTCTACTGTTTCTGTTCCGGTGAGATGGGATTTTCATTTAGTTTAACTTATTATTCAGTCAAAATTAATGTAGTTGCGTTGTTCTTAACACTCTCAACCCGACATTTGCCAAAAACCTATAATTACGGTCACCTATCATTTTGAGCGCTTATTCCGAATAAAGTAAAAAGCGCACACCTTTTACCAATTATAATGTAAGATATTAGCATGTAGTTACTACTGCAGTGTTTAAAAAAGCAGTATAGCTAGCAAACTTATATAAAAGGATAATTTATAACAGGACAAAGACTTAAGTTAGCGAAAAATAGCTCCAGATGCGTTAAATCTTTTTAACATGAAATAAATAGGTTGCGTCCTATTATAGCCCACCCCTGGATTTTGTGCTTTTTTGTCGCCAAGTTAAGCCTTTTTGTCACCATGTTGAGCGATAAGTTCGCCAGGCTTGCAAACCCTTTCTTTTTAATTCTTCAAAATTAAAGACCATTTTTAGTGACAGCAACATAGTAATTTCCGTTAATTACGTTGATTTCGGCAACCCTACTAACTATGCACAAGTAGTAAGGACCGTTACTATTTGATGCTTTGCTGTTATTCGGCTAGTATGTGCGATTACCGGTTATTGTTTTCTAGACGAAAGCAAGGTTTATTTATTTATTTTTTTTCTCAATTTTTTGTAAAAAAGGTGGTAATTATTGGATGGAGCTTTCGGAAAAAATAGTTAAAATTATGAAGATGCCGTTCGAAAGGAGGAAAGAATCCGCATGATGTAAGGAAAGGTACGTGGTTTGGCAAAAGCCGTTTCAGTAATTTTAGAGAATGTGTTTGTCTTTTTAAGAAGCTAAATCATTCAGTATTTTGTTCATAAAGTTTTAAAAGCTTAAATTTTTCTCCTTCGAACATCGATTTATTCTTTTTAGAATGTTCTTAATTTTCTATTTTTCAACAGTTGAAAAGAAATTTCCGTTTTTGTCCTTCGGATATCCGTCTTTTTTTTTAGGATGTTCTTAATTTTCTGCTTTTAGAAGCTAAATCTTTCACTAATTTGTTCTTAACATTGATTTATTTTTTTCAGAATGTTCTTAATTTTCTACTTTCCAGCAGTTAAAAAAGAAATTTCGATTTTTGTGGTTCCGATATCCGTTTTTTTTTTTGTCCTTAATTTTTTTTTCTTTCTGCTTTTAGAAGCTGAATCTTTCATTAATTTGTTCTGAAAGTCTAAATTTTTTTTTTCCTCAATGGAACTTCGATTCCTTCTTTTCGGAATGTTCTTAAATCCGTACTTTTCAAAAGTTAAAAAAAGAATTTTTCGTTTTTGATCTTTAGATCTCAATTTTTACTTATCAGAATGCTCTTCATTTCCGATTTTCAGAAGCCGAGATTTTGCTGAATTTGCTTTTTTAACGTCTGTAAAATTTCTCTTTCGATTCCTTCTTTTCCCCCGGAATGTTTTCCCTTTCCTACTTTTGAAAAGTTTGTTTTTCATGGAATTGTTCGGAAAGTTAAAAAAGTACCTTTTATTTTTAGAAGCTAATATTCAGAAGCTCGTATATTTTCTTAAAGCTCTAATGTTTTCTATTTTTGGTCCTTCGGACAAAACACCATGTTTTTCCCAGTTGGCCTGAACTCGACTTTGAAAAACGCGCTTGGCGCCATTATGGCGCGACTTGAAAAAAAAATCTTCGCCAAGTGGTGGGCTATAATAGGAATTTACCGTGATTTTTAAACCAGTGTATCTTTTTCCTCTTGCGTAATTTTTTAAAATAAATATGCGCTCAAGAAAAGGAAAAAAAAAAGGCCGAACGAAATTGCTAGCACATTTTTTAAGACAGAAAAATATCTCATGTTTCACAAAAAATTATAATTTAAGGAAAAAAAAACATATACATCTAATTATAACACTATATTTATCTCAGATTTTAAAACATTCCATCAATGAAAATATTTTCCCTTCAACTGAAAAAGTAAATATTTCTTTATCTTCATGGCTTAAAGACATATATAACGCACACATTTTACACTTTAAAAAAGAAATTGATTTAAATAACCAACGAATGGTGTAATTAAATACGATCTTCTTTTTGTAACATAATGGAATTAGAAGATATAATGAATTGTGTAAAATTTTTTTCTAAAAAAACTCTTGCAAAACAATTTGAATCATCTTCAACTCAAACAAAAGATATAATGAAATTCAGTGGCGCACACAAGGGGGAGGTTCTAGGCTCCGCAACCCCCCTCCCCGAAGCCTTTGATTTTTTTTCGATTGATTATGATTTTATGTATATAGTACAAAATATAATTAACTATTTGTAATTAATAATTAGTTTTTTTAATTAGTGTTAATTATTTCATCAATAATTAATTTTTTACTGTTCTTTGTTCCCGAAAATTGACAAGATCAAAAGAACATGTTGGGTGGCGTTTTGGAGCATGATACGAAAATAGCGGACTTTCGACTCTGGACCCCCCTTGAAAAATTTCTGTGCGCTCCACTAAATTGAAATTCGATAATCGTGATTACCAATTACCAAAAAAAAAGAAATTAACTGTTATTTTTTTTAAAAAAAATTTTAATGCACATAAAGAACAGTGGCGTAACGTACATCCCTGCATTGCAGGAGGGGGGGGCTTGTATTCTTCGTTTCGCCACTGATAAAGAACATGTTTATATATGATGGGGTTATATATACGGACAAATATGTTAGATATTACGCCAAAACCCACGTTTTTTTAGAACAATTTCCATCCAGCTTAAAAACAATATTGAAATGAAGTTTACCATGTTTAGAACATAGCGGAACAGTTTGATTGTACGGTCACCCTTGGCGCGATATTTTTATATTGGCGATAAATTTTTTTTGTATGGCAACCAACCCCTGTCTAACCCGACAAGTAATTACAGTAACCCTATTGGACAACAGATTGTAGCCGCCATTATTTAAGAGCGTTTTCGAAATTTCACAAATCTGCTTTATCCAACAGATGGCGTTGTTTGCAACTCGGATGACGTCATAAAGATAACTTTTGTTTTCTGGAAACCTATCGTTACTATAGGAACGGGGTGTGGTTTAGAAATGATTGACAGATGTAGTCGGTATGAGAGCGCATGCGCTCTTTGAAGAACCAGATCCAAGAGAGGAAAAACGTGTCAGCAAACGAAGGGGGGGGGGTTGAGGAAAGAATGGGAAAGAGTTTTCTACAAATAGGTTTCAACGTTTGAATAAGGTTCTGTCACTGCCGCACAAAATTGGGTGCAGAGACATTTTTTTTTTGAAAGCCGTGCTAGTGGATAGGTATCAAAATGTGCATTGCACTTCTAAGTATATATAGTTCTGGAATCTACTCAAAAATACATTTTTCTGCAGAAATGATGAGGCTAATCAGTCTAGATTTGTCGGAAAACATAGGATATATTTGCTTAATTTGGGTATAATTATTATGTGAGTTTTCCCCATTCATATGGAAAATAATTGAGTGTAATGCACTTGATATTTTGCACATGAATTACTGTATTTCAGGGTAGGCCTTTGAGTACAACATTTTTGAGGTAATTCTATTGTAGAATTTTACTGTTTCCTAGTTTCGGATGACATTTATCCCTTTTTGTGGAAATTGGTATTGTAGTTTAGAAATCATGTAATTCATTTCAACTTTTCTATAAAATCATCGTTATAAGGCTCCGGATTTTTAGGAAGAAAACGTTCAAATTGTCTCTTGACAAATACGTCTACATTGTCTTAGGTATCATAAACAATGCCCATAAGATTAAGAAGGGAAACGAAATATGGGTGGGGGTTTTAATTTTTCGACGAAGAATTTGGTAGATCTTTATTTGAAATTTAGAAAAAGTATTTTTTTTTCGAGTTTTAGGGGATATATTTGTTTTATTTATCTTTGTTACCTTTATTTATTTATCGATCTAATTCTCTTTGTTTGATAGAAATATGCGAAATTTTAATAAGTTTTTTTCTGCTCATATCTCTTAGATACAAATTGTATTTGAAATTGTCATAGAAGGATGCTTATTATGGAAATAAAGTTTCGATTTGAATCTTTAAAAAGAAAATGTCATTTTTCTTAGAAAATATTAACTAGAGCACTTTTTTGTCAGTCCTTTTTTAACAGCATTCCATTTCTTGTTTTACAAATTAATGCTATTTCCAATCAGGGGCATAGTTACCGCGTATCAATGATACGGGGCCCCAAGCTTTGAGGGCGGGCACCCAAACGTGTAAGCAAAAAATCGCAAGGGTGGCCTTAGAGCAGGCATGTCAAACTCATTTGATATCACGGGCCACATGAGCTATTTTACATGAAGTTGAGGGCCACATGTTTTCAATGTTCAAAAAATTAATAAAACAGGATTTTTAGGATGATTATACTATGTATTTATAAAACTCAGTGTATTATATTTTTTCATACATAATCATTTAATATTTCATTTATTTTTTAAACTATAAATATTTTATATTGTTTTATAAAAAAAAAATTATTTTACGAAATAGAATGAATGTAATGTTAATCTTAGAAGATATTTGACGTCGTTTTTTTTTTCAAAGCAATTCATCAAAATTTGGTTGAACATATTGAGTTGATATAATTTTTAAGAAATGATGATAAATGTTTTTCATTTAATCTCGACTGTTCTGAGAATTTTCGTTACTTTTCATTAAAGAAAATGATTGCTTCCGAACATAGCCATTATACGCGTAATAAATGATAACATTTTAAGAAACCGTGATCTACAGATGAAGATATATAAATATCTAGACAAATTACTTCGAAACTTTTTGCTTCGGCAAAGAATCAAAATAGATTTCAATTAATTCCATTTGTAACTTTTAATCAACAATTACAATATCGATACATAGAGGTGAAATTAAGAAACGAAATTGTAATTCAAAATTTTTAAAATCAGATAATGTTTGATCGCGAATTCCATTTTTAATAATTTAATTTAATATTCTGTAAATTTTAATTTAAATGATTTAATCAATAGATTTTTTTTAAAAAAAACTTTGAACTGAGACAAGTTTTCTCTTTCTATTTGTAATAATTTGTCAGTAATAATTTTTGTTCGAAAGCGTTAATATCATCAAATAGCATCGTAGCAAATAAATTTTTGCCTTGAAGCTTAAGTTAAGTAGACTAGTAATATCAACTGAGAAAGCCAAGTGCTTTACCCAATGTTCATCTTTCAATTAACTTTCATCATTATTTAATCATCTTTTACACTTTCATAATTGTTTTTTCTTGTTTCCAAGAAAATAATGATTTCATCCACCAATTTAAAAAATCGTTTTAACCCTTATTGGTCAAAATCCATTGAACTTTCATGTAATATGGTTGATCGATAAATTACCATTCTAAACCTTTTAGAAATGAAGCAAATCGATGATGCCAAAATCTACAAGCTCGAATAAAGTTTCAATTATACTGACTATTTTAAAACATGTCCAGTATATCTAAGTACAATACTTGCTAAGTAATAATACGATGAAAATGTTCAAAATTGTACTATTACCATGTTGTTTGCTTGTTTCTTTTAATCTTGCAATTGCTTTAGTAATACTAGTCATGGTAAATACTCTATCAGTTGTAAGACACGAAACAACTTTTACAAGGATAACTTACACTTCATCAAGATTTCTAAAAGTGCATCAAAAACATGTATTATGCATAATACATGACTATAATTCTCCATTATTTCATCATCTCTGCTGGTTACAGAATTTCAACTTAAAATTACACTTTAAAATTTTTTTTACTTGTGCTGGACATAATACCGCTTTTATATTTCGAATCTAATCCGCCATCTGTTCTAAGCCGCACCCCAAATTCTCAAAAGGTTATTGTGAAGAATGAAAAATAATGTAAAATGGTTTATCGATATCAAATTTTACGCAATCAAAATAAATTTAAAAGGAGAACTAATAACACGTGAATTTTCTGTTATTTTATCAGTATTACCAATTTTTAATTACGGGAACTCATAATTTCTCTAAATACCCCATCCAACAAATTTCTTTCCCTTCGATTCTAAGCCGCACCCCATTTCTGTAGCATTAACATTGGAAAAAAGTGCGGCTTAAATTCGAGTAAATACGGTTATTCCTTCACTTTAATTAAGCACTCATTAATATATTCTTCTTCAGTAAATGGTTTCGACCCGCTTGCGATTAAAAGGGAAAATATATAGTTTTTATAGCAGTTGTATAGTCTTCAACAAATTTAGGTGGCCGCGGTAACCTGGTGGTCAAGGTAACGGACTCGAGTCATAAAATAACTGGCCTAATACCGCTGAAAATCCTCAATGCAGAGGGGGCCGATGCACGTTAAATATGTCGAGGTTAAGACGTCCACCAGTTGGTGTGGTGTGGAAGGCAGGAGAAGGGATGCCAGCTCAGATATCGTCCTCGTCACTTAACCATGGTTCAAAATTACGAGGTTCGTGGCCAAACGCCCTCGAGCAGTTGAAGAGTTCGTTGTTAACATTCGCTCACTCACTCCGTCAACAAATTTAGTGAATAAATTTTTTTCATTTTTAAATTGATTTCAGTTCCGACAACTCGTCTTGTCAAAGTTTCCCAGCATGTTGGTCAGAGTTTGTTTTCTGATTTCTGTCATAGTGCCTTTTAAAATTATATTCCTTTGCGACTGAATTAGAGTTTTTACATATCAGGCTAATATTTTTCTTATTATGGGCATAAAAATATTGTAGTTCCCATTTTTCTTGAAAGTTATGATGTTCATCTTCAGTTTATCTTTTCTTACTCTGTTCTTGAAGTGTCATTATATTTTTATTAAATAACTTTTTATTTTAATATGAATAAAACCCAAAATACACTTTCATTCACAAACGATTGCGCAAACACTGCACTTTGACTTGGTCATCTTGGGGTTTTAACTGTTTTAAAAAAATAAATATTCAATTGCCTTTGACGCCATGCTATTCGCCTCTTACTGATTGGACACTTCAAAAAGAAAAAAAAGTTTCACGCACGATGAATCGTAGTGCGATATATAGCAAATAATATGCAAAAGTGCATTTAAGAATTTAATAAGAATTTGTTTATTACAGTGAAATTAAATGAAAAAATTTCAATAAAATATTGAAAATAATTTTCATCTAAAGGCTATTTTTATAATTAAATAGAATTTTTTAAAAAACAAGAATAGATAGCAGGTGAATATATTGTAAATTTTTTAAAAAAGGTTTACCAGAAAAAAATTTTAAAATAAAAAAAAAACCCCTTAAATATATATTGACAGTTAAAATTTTGTAAAATGTCTCCGCGGGCCGCAACCTAGGTATTGGCGGGCCGCATGTGGCCCGCGTGCCGCGTGTTTGACATGCCTGCCTTAGAGAGTGCCCTCAAGGATGATACAGGGTCCACTCAGGACCAGCTCCGCCAGTGTTTTCAATACTCATATATTTTTTTTTAATATTTAAATATGTTTTACATAAAATTGATAGCATTTGTTATATATATATACGATGACAGAGATTACTCAGCCTAATCTTATCATGATGCTTTCATAAAAGTTTTGAAACACTTATAAAAATAATAATGATACAAACTGAAATTAGAAACCCCCAGGTATGTACGTATAACATCTAATTTTTTCTCAGTTTTAAGTCGGTGCAATTTAAAAAGTTTGATTTTTATTACATGACTTGAAATTATTTTACTATAGTGTTATAATACATTTTGAAATATCATAGATAAATTCAGTTATATTTGTAATACTTGTATACGGAATACACTTGAACTCAATAAAGTCTCATTGTAGTATCAGCTGAAAAAAGGCTGATTTTAAGTCATATAATTTTCAGTAGTCCACCTCTTCCAAATATTGTCTTTTAGTAACACAAGAATGTTTTGAGCCCGGCAATTTCTCAATAGGAAAAAATTAATGAAAGCAAAAAAAGCTTCTAAGGTTTTTAACTATGTGTAAAAACACAAATATTGCTCTTTAAAAATTAAAAACCTCGAAACATAACTGAACAGAAACGATTTTAGTAGTAAAAGTAAGAGTTAATAGCCATTTCACTGAACGAACCGATTATTCTCCCAAATATCTCTCTTTATATACAAAATTTTTTTCATGATGCTGTAATAAATTCATTTCAAGTTTTTTTTAAAGGTGAAGTTAACAAAAGAAACTACATCTTTTTTACAGAATGGAGCAAACTCACAGTTTGGACAAATTTACATTTATGATAAGGAGGCTTTGCATGAATGTGCAAAAATAGTTAAACGTGACGATGTGTTATAAATTTTACAGCCAATTATGAAGAAAAAACCGTATGAACTACATAGTACAAGGAAATTACAGTTTTACAATTTGAGCTGTGATAGAGTTGCATAATTTGTACAATGGGAGTTGGTCCGCCATTAGGCAGATAAGGGAGGGGGCGGTACCTCCTTCCAGTTTTTAATTAAATTTTTAAGAATGGAAAAATGCTTTAAAATGATTGCTAAACTAATCACTCTCTCTAAACTGTCGAATATTGAGATTGTCAAATCTCAGAAAACTTCAAATATATTAAAAACTGATTGGTTATCAGACTCCCTTAACCTTTTCAATAGAATTTTTGCTATTCCTGGTGGGCGCAGTAGCTTAGTGGTTATGGTCACGAGTTCATGTCTGGAGTGTCATGGGCTCAAATCCTGTTGCCACTAAAGACCCTCCGTGTAGATGAGGCCATTCCTCCCATTTATGTGGTAGTTAGGAAAGAGGGATGCCAGCTTAGGTGTCATTCTCGTTACTCGACCGAGGTTGAACATTACGAGGTTTGTGATCAATAGCCCTCTTGTTGCTTTATAGAGCGACACTAATCTCTCTTTCTTTTGCTAATCCTGCTCCAGACACATAAATTACTTTAATAAACCCTGTAAAAATTCTCATTTATAGTTAATCTTTCATCTTCAAAATTTACATATCTAATATTGATTGAATTTTTTTCCAAATGGGAAATTTTAAGAGTGCAGTCCATTTGTACGTAGCTGCTTTAATTTCGGAAAGGACTTCCTTTCCAAATACAAAAATAACTTATTTTTGAGATCTGTGCATAATTCTCTGTTTTACGAATTTTTTATTCTGCTTATGTGATCCATTAGCACAGAGTAGTAATTACTTAACAATTCGATTAAAATTTTCCATTATATTCCATTACATTAAAACTATTTAAATGTAATTTTATAGCAAAAACATGAAGAAAAATTACATTTTCAAAACATTCTCTTTTCATGGAAAATACTTCTATGTAATATTTTTTCTATGTATATATAGTTAGGATTTTTCTTTACATTCTTACTTTCTATTTTTGAAACATTCACATTATTTTTAGAGTTACTATTGAAATAACAACCAGGCTTCTTCATAAAAATTTCGCTACTTTATTAATATAAGTCCACTTCTAAATTATATCTTCTAAAAAGTCCAGTTGAGGTAGGGATTCTTGGGAGCTTCCCAAATCGAATAACAAAAACTAAACTTTCGTAACATCAAGAATTATTTTGAAGATTGTCGAATTTTAGCTATCCATAATAATAATGTTTTTGATAAATTTTACAACTCGCCATATTGACATCAATAGGAGTATTGTAAAGTTTTCATATGCAAGAGTATATTTTTTTTATTCTTGATTATTTTAGGGCCCCGGTGCATAGCATTCATTGACCACTCCCTGCAGAAGAGCTTTCAGTCTGGTTGAAATGACAATTCTACAAATGTTTCACTCACTAAGAAAGTATACACCCCACAATAACCCCTTTCAGTCCCAAAATAGATTCCAATCGCCTCCCCTGAAATAAACAGCTATCCTGTTCATGTTTCCCCCCACCCTCGTCAACCTTATCTCAAGGTCACTTGACCGTTTCATCTTGGAAACAAATTGTCAGAACTTCCTTCTTTCATTCCAACGAAGAGGGTCCCCTCCCTAACAATGACGTCATCTCATGACGTAGTCTTGGGTTACTTTAATTCTCTTACCTCCTCCCCCTTTCATATAAAAAAAAAGCAGAATTAGTGTTTCTGAAGTGATTAAAATCATTATTCATGTAGCAAAATATTCTTTTTCGTAAAATAAAGTATTCTTAATGTGTATTTAAGCAGTTTATGCTCAATTTTCTTCTAAAGTAATGTTTTAAAAGTTTTGTAAGTAGATTGCATACACGTGGCGCCATCTGCAGTCATTACACTAAAGCTTGCCAAACATGGCGTCCGAGCATTTTGGAAGCAAAGATATATGTATTTTTCGTAATTTTAAAATTTTCTAGACCATTTCTGACATTTTTACATTTCAAGGTGGATTTATATGAGTAATTTACGTTCTCAACAAAAGTTTCATATCCAAATAATGTGATTTCATTAAGTTAAAGTACCCTGACCTTTTCAGTACATTTAGAAGTCCACCTTAAATTTTTGTTCGACCACGTTGTACTTGGGCTTTTTTAGACTTTAGCTACCGCGTTCTTTTCATGAAATTTTTGTGATGGTTGTTGCATGAGGAAGTCTGAGGTAAGTGCGAGAATGTTTTGTGAGAATGATGTTATGTGGTATGATGAGAATGTTAATTTAAGGTATTTGTATGGATTAGAAAAGGGAAGAAAACGTTTGAATTTTGTATGAAAGCGGGTTTGATTGCGGATAGATATGAGTGTTGTAAGTGTGGTATGGATATGAAATTGGCTGATAGGCACGATATAAGTGATGGTTTTGAGTGGAGGTGTAAATCTAAGGTGAAAGGACAAATGCATGATGTCAAAAGGAGTGAGGGAAAGGGTTTTTTTTTTATCGAGTCGAATGACATTGAATGAGATTTTAGTTCAGGTTTATTTGTGGGGAGTTAGAGTAAGGTTGATTTTAATATGAAAGAGTAAATGTTCTTCTAAGACTGTGTGATTATCGTTTTCAGCGATTTGGCCGCCATTTTTTTTTGCGCAGGCAATATTTTCACTACGCTGTTTTCTTTAAATCTCGTTCGTACAATAAGTCGCTATTTTGGCGACGTTTTGAAAAAGTCGCCAAATGTGACCGTACAGTAAATTTTTACCAACATAGTAATTAATATTAATGACATATAACAAATAAGAACAGAATATTAAAAAAAATTAAGCACCACTGACCTATAAGTCACCTACAATAAATAGTCTTATTACAATTCCCACGTGGCACTACTTTCGCCAAATGAAAACGCACAGGGCCATTTAAACGCCAAACAGGCATTCAATTACCAAATCCGTGAATTATAAACATTACGTATTATTCAATATACAATAAATATACCATTGGTTTTTCAATGCATTTTTCGTAGCATAATATACAGAGCTGGCCTTCTCCAAAAAAGAAAACGGGTGCAAAAAAAATATATATATACTAGTACAAACATATATTACCAGGGTCTATCCTAGTACTGTGCAGGGCGGCCGCAGGCCACATAAAGTTCCATCAATCAAGCAACATTTTTTATGAATTTCTCAAAATAAAACTTATAGTATAAGTTGAATAAAAATATGCTGAATTTCAAACAATGTTATTGAAAAACCAAAATGTCCTGATTTTTCGATATAATATATATAGTATAGCATAATTAAAAAAAATAGAATGGGGAGCACAATGTGTTAGTCCATTGTCTACTAATGTCTAGTCATCCTTCATTTAATTGCAAAATTTGTGGCAGAGCTAGCAACACCGCAATAGAAAAGGTTTTTTGCTTATCAGCGGCACTGTGGATCAATATTTAACAAAGGCATCACAAAAAGGATTTTTGTGAAAGTTTCTTAATGAAAATGTATAATATGGTTTATATTACCTATATAAGACGTAGGAATACTTAAATTCAATATGCCATAGGGGAAATTAAAAGTTTTCAATTCAATAATAAGTTTAAAATTTAGAAAAACAAAATAGCGGGAAGAAGTGAGTGAGAAAGAGAAATTTCTGTCTATTTGCATTTTTTTAATGTTTTACTTTTTGTTGTTATACAGGTAAATGAGTTTAGAACGTCATCGTTGAGTATTAGTGAAAATATGAAAAATTCTCCATAGGAGTGGCACATTAAGTCTTTACACGTGTTCGGTCGACACCGTAGGATAGGTCCTGTATATTACCAAGGGATATTTATTTAAAGCAT
This sequence comes from Trichonephila clavata, assembly GCA_019973975.1. NCBI lineage: Eukaryota > Metazoa > Arthropoda > Arachnida > Araneae > Nephilidae > Trichonephila > Trichonephila clavata. Next base: position 7,428 of record BMAO01034520.1, on the reverse strand, counting down.
CGGACTATCCTAAAATTTTGAGTTTTGCTAAAAATTTGCAAATTTTTTATTATTTTATTTTATAGACCATTTTATTAGCTTTATATAAATAATAATACCAAGTTTATATATAAAAATACCAAGTTTATCATTTTCCGTTCACTAGAACAAAAACTACAAGTGTTTAAGTAAAAGCAGATGCCATTACTTTAAGCAAGATGTCATACATACTATAAAAGGCAATTTACTCGAAATGTGTTTTTTTGAAAATGCTCAAACGAGGACAGCGATTGCTAAAAAAGTTTTGAAAATAATTAGCTGAAATTTTTTGCGTATGTTCTGTATAATAGTAGAAGTGTTTCAACCTTCAAATTTAACAATCACTGTTTTATTACAAAATTTACAGTCCCTTATGTAAATATAATCTGTTATTTTAAGTAATTTCATATAACTAAGATAAAGTGCTCCAGTTTTTGCAAAAATAAAAATATATCTGATCTTGAAGGTCATTTAAAAAATGAATAACATAGCAACACATCAGAATGGAAAAAGGGAAAATTTGTTTATAATGGGCCACGTTTGTGTCATTTTTTGTAAATTTTTACCCATTTTTATAATAATAATTTCTTTTTATGTCCTTAATTTTAGCATATTTTTCTTAAAATGTACTTAATAAATCTAAAAAAAAAAAAAAAAATTATATGTCCATTTTTTAAAAAAAAAGTTGTCCTAAGTATTATCGGATACCTTTATATACGATTTTGCTTTTTCTAGTACACTAATTACTTCAGAAAAAATACAATTTTTTTTGTTGCAATTTTGATTCGCTGCTAAATATAGAAAGTGCATTTAGGAGTTCTGCACACATGCTTGACCGAAGATAATTCTTTCTTAATTTTAATTTGTTGTAAATGGGCTCGGCACTTGCTACAGTAACTGACAATGTAAGAAAAGTCTTCACGCAGCCAACACATTTAAAAAAAGCTCATTATAATTATTTTTTAGAATTTATTGCAATGTCTTTTGTGTTATTTCCATCTCTTTCATTCAAAATACAAAACTTTAGGAAACCAATGGTGGATGTTTTCACGCCTACATCTTTGTAGTAAAACTTAACAAAGTTTTCCGGACATTTTCCTAATTCATGTTTTTCTATGGTTTTCATAACGGAATTCATTTGAAATCAGAAATAATATTTAGCATATTTTTAAATCTATTTTCTATTTTTACAATAGCAATATCAGTGAGCGTAGAAATTAGTGCCGCAAAAGCCAATTTTGGCGAAACACAACAACAGTATGGATTAGAGAGTTAAAAATAACATCTTAATTTCCACAAACCAGAATTTCTCTAGCTTCATCTTCTTCTATTTCGGAATACAGTAGAATCTCAAAAACTCGGCATAATGTAGACGGAAAGGTGGCTGAGTTTGTGAAAATGTTGGGTTATCGAGAAAGGGATTAAAAAAGAATTAGCACGAGTGTTTCCTTAGAAAGTATTGTACTGCACTTGTATGTATTATTTGCTTGGGGATACAACATAAAATAAATTGTCTAATTACCCTTAAAGGAAAAATATTTTTTTCATGAAGACTTAGAGCATTTACCACAAAAAAAAAATTGAAAATGCACAGAGAACGGATTTGCATGGTTAGGTTTTTGGGTTTGCAAGGGTGACCGAGTTATCCGGATTGCCAGGTTACCGAGTGCCGAGTTTATGGGACTCTAATGTTTTAGCTTTTTCTTTTTCAAATTCGTTTTTAGGGAAAATTATCTGAATATTTAAATACCTTGATTGCATTTTTGCTTCGTCTAAAAATATGTTACATTTTGTTCCTAAATTTTGGATTTCAGTTTTATTTTTATTGATTAAATTAAAAGAATATTTGTTTTTACTTAAAATAATGTAATACTATTTTTAATTTCGGACAATATTACAAAACATACCACTAAGCATAAAGTAAATGGTGTTTCTTGATTTCAATCCAATATATATTTAAATACTGTATTATCATTATTTACATAAATAAATTCTTCAAGGCCATTATAAATCTGTTATAACTATGCACTCTCTGCCTTTAACTATAAAGCAATACCCCCAATTTTTTTCAATAAATACTTCTGGAAGCAACATTACAAATTAATAAATTAAGAGTGCGATGGAAACGCATAAAATTTATGATTGTTTAGAGCAGTTATTATAAATTGCTGTTTGTAAAAAAATGAAATGCCATGAAGGAATCATCAGAATTAAATGAAATTTAATGCACAAACGACTTGTATTAGTACAAATAAATGACGAAATTTTCAAAGCAAATAAAAACAAACAATATTAAGTGTCCGAAATCAGTATTAGGTGTAGCCACCACGCACTGCAATAAGAGCTGCTATACGACGTGGTGTGGAGTCAAACAGATTTTGAATGTCTGCTTGTGGAAGAGAATTCCATATTGCTTGCATGCGCAGCAAAAGTTCGTCTTTTGAAGATGAAGAAAGTGGATCACCGAGTGAGACGCCGACCAACCAAATCCCACACGTGTTCAATAGGTGACATATGCGGCGAATAAGCAGACCACGGAAGAAGCTGCTTGCGTTGGGATGAACAGAAGTCTCGAACAGTCTTTACAACATGTGGGCATGCATTATTCTTCTGAAAGATAGCTATAGGGATGCCTTGAAGGAAGGGAACGACTTTGGGCTGCAGCACTTCATAGATGTACTTGTTGCTATTGAGATTACCCTCAATTCGTAGCAAATTGGATCGTCCATGATACGAAATCCAACCAAGCCATAACTTCAGGCGTTAGGCCAATATGCCATTCGATAACGCACTATGGAAGGCAACGTTCATCGGCATAGCGTCTAACACGAATGCGACCCATAAATTGAAGCATGATTCATCTGAATAAGACAACTTGGTGACAATCAGCTTACCAGGCTCTGTCCTCGGCCTAGTGGTCAAGGTATCGGATCGTAGCTGGCATGTAATGAGTTCAAGCCCGGTACCACTAAAGACCTGCCGTGTAGGGGAGTGAGGCCCGTTAAATCTGTCGAGAGCTCAAACATCCTCCGTTTGTGTGGTAATCAAAAGGGGTTCCAGCTCAGGTGTCATCCTCGTCACTTGACCATGGTTCAAAATTACGAGGATCGTCGCCAAAAGCCCTCGTGTATCTGAATAGTGCAACGTTAATATTGACTCACTTACTCATGCCGACGCAGCCGTCGATGGTTCGTCGTGAGAGGGATCCTGTAAAAAAGTCCCCCGTGCACGTAATCCGCGTGCAGAAGACGTCGACGAATTGACAAAACCGACATTAATACACCTGCAGCAGTAGACCAACCTGCTGCTAAATGCCTGGAGGAAGCTGTACGGTCATTAACCGCGATGCGCAGCCGGTGTTGATCGTCACTCGCTGATGTTACCTTCCATCGCCCACTGCCAGTTTTTCGAGTTGTTCGTTGCTCGTCAGTCCACTGTTTCCAAACTCGCATCACTGTAGAACTGTTCCTCTGCACAGGAGCTCCTATTGTGCGATAGGAAAATCTTCCTTCACGAAGGTCGATAATCTTACACGTTCGAACTCCGTAAGTTGTTTGGAATTTCTCCCTATTTCATCCTAGAGGCATAATTAGGTCTCACTAAACGTTCGCCACTAACAAATAATCATTAACTATTTTCAATGTCCGGATTTAACCCTCTATTTAGACACTTTCAGCATCAGTTAAGCGCTACGCACGCCACTCTGAAACTTTTCTATGTTACGGCAACATCCTATATATGATATTTTGCTGCAAAGTTCATTTAATTCTGATGATTCCTTTATGGTGTTGCATTTTTTACAAATAGCAGAGTGTATAAACACACTTTTATATATTTTTTTCTTGTTTGTACCGTTGGTATGGTCTAAAACAGGAATATTTATCTCTGACCTTGGGTTTCGATTTTTGCAAATCCTTTTTGTAGCGGGCCTCTACTCCATGAAAGGAACTTAGCTACCTAATTTCAAATTTGTAGGTTAAATAGTTCAAAACTTGAATATTTATCCTAAAACGCATTAAGCCTCCGCAAACGCCCCTTAGGTGTGAATTTTCGCAAAAACCTTTTTTGTAGTGGACCTCTACTCTATGAAAGGAATGAAGCTATCAAATTTCAAGTTTGTATGTCTAATATTACAAAAATGGGAATATTGGCCCCGCAAACTCCCCTTAGGGGTCGATTTTTCTAACTCAGAAACTTCGCGGACATACTTCTAATGACTCCCTAAAGTTTCATCGTAATTGGATGAATGGGCGTTATAGGAATGCATAAGAGACATAGAGACAAACAGTTATTTTTATTTAACTTAAAATCCGGCGCACGCGCACCTACACTTTCAAACTACATTTTTTACCTATTAGGTATGTTCGGAGTATAGAAGCACCTCCTCCTTTACGAAGGAACCTGAATTGTACAAGTGCAATGCATTTATATTTTCGAAGTCATTCATTCGAGGTATTATATCGCAAACTTGAAAGAATAGTATATTCTAGAACACACACACACAACAGCCTATCAGTTCATTATAGGTATGTCATTGCTTTAAATAAACGATATTCTAATCTATTTTTATGCTAATCCTTTTGTTTATTTTTTGAAGTTATCATTTTTATACCCTGGGTATAACGCGCACCCGTAAATTTCCATTTTATTTTTGAGTTAAAAGTGAGCGTAATACGCGAGATCTTACGGTATGTAGGTATCAGAGTTAGTAAAGAATACGAGTAGTATATAAATGGGGTTCAACATAGTGGTGATGGTGGTGATAAGGTGTGGTGGTTCTGATAAGGTTATGGTGGTAGAGATAAGATTGTGGTGGTAGAGATAAGGTTGTGGTGGAAGAGATAAGGTTGTGGTGGACGCAGTAGATAAGGGGGCGATGGATATTATTGACAGATTATTTCTTTTTTGGGTTTAAGAATACTTTAATGATGTGTGATCATTGACAATAAGATAAAATGTGCGCGACTTTTGTTATATTAAAATAAATTCATTGAAAGAGATAAAAGATTCATTTGAATGTTAGGGGGATTCTGCATATTGATAACGGGGAATGGAGTAGATAGGGGAAGGAGGTGTTTGAAGAAATTGCTTATCTGTTAAGACAGGTGGTGCCCCCTTTGAATGTAAAAATTTTTTTAATAGGTGTTCAAATATTAATTTTTTAAATTTAAAAATGCGACATAGTCTTTTTGTTCAGAAATTGTGATGTAAAACACAAGTTTTGAATTACTAAAATAAACACTTATTAAAATTGATGAAAGAAAATATTAACACAGTAATAATTTAAGTTTTAGTATTCTGAGAATTGAACCCGTGTAAGAAAAATTATTTCAACTGGATAGTAGATTCTATTTCTTTAGCCTCTATCCAGTTGAAATACGGTTAAGCTTAGAATTTTTAGCCTATAAAATAGGGTATTGTGCTGAGGATTATTCATTTTTCAAAATGGTAGCAACGGAGGAAGTTGTACATTCTGTGTGTTTATATATAATATTATGTGTTTTTTTCGGTATTATTTACATTTTTACTGGAGGCGAAAAGGTTGCAGTGGATTTTGTTTGAATTTAAACAAAACTAGGAACTTAACTTTTTCGATGTAAAATAGACCCTTTAAACAAATGGAGGAAACATATCAGGATCCTAAGCAAGGGGCAAGTTTCGGTGGTGTAATACATCGTGATTCGGTGGTGGCATTACATCGTGCAGTCGACGGCAAAGTATCCAAAAAGCACATTAAGGATTGGCTCCAGGGAGTAGATGCCTATACACTGCACAAACCAATCCGAAAAAAATTTCCGACGAACCGTGTCCTTGTATATTCGATTAATCAACAATGGCAAGCCAATTTAGTGGATTTAAGTAGTTGCAAAAACACAACGAGGGTTTTCGATATATTTTGACTTGTATAGACATTTTATCAAAATATGCCTGGGCTATCCCTTTGAAAACAAAGCGTGGTAAAGACATTGTCAAAGCGTTTAAAACTATATTTTCTATAAGAAAACAAAAGTTCTTACAGACAGATGCCGGAACAGAATTTACAAATAAGACATTTCAAAAGTTTTTAAAACAAGAGGATGTTAGATTTTTTACAACGCATAATAATACCAAAGCTTCGGTCATTGAACGATTTAACCGAACCCTTAAAACGAAAATGTGGAAATATTTCACAAAAAATCATACTTATGAATACGCACACATTTTGAATGATTTATTGCATAGTTATAATCATACTTACCATTCAAGTATTAAAAGAACTCCTACTGAGGTGACTCCGGATATGAGAATGACGTATGGTTTACATTATACGGTGATATGGAAGGCATGGAAAAAAAAACATGTGTTTTTAGTGTAGGAGACATCGTGCGCGTTTCGAAACATAAATTACTCTTTGAAAAAGGTTATGAAACAAACTGGACCGAAGAATTATTTGTAGTGACAGAATGCGTGCCGAGACATCCCCCCGTTTATCGGATTAAGGACCTGTTGGAAGAGCCTATTCAAGGTACGTTTTATGCTCAAGAACTTCAAAAAGTTCGCCAGAAAGAAACTTTCCCCATCGAAAAAGTATTACAGAAACGAGTTAAAAAAGGTCAAGTTGAATATAAAGTAAAATATAAGGGTTGTCCATCTAAATTTGATCAGTGGATTCCATCCTCTGATTTATTTACTTTATAAAGGCGTCTATACTTCTTTCATCACTCATTTTCAAAAATGTCTTTCTACGTAACACTACCATCCGATAGTTCCATGAATTATTTTCCAGAAAACAAAATATCGCATTTTTTAATGAGATTACCAAATCTTATTGAATTGAAAGGAGAATGGGAAGTGGGCCTAGGTTGAATTTATTTATCCCCACACTTGGTATAATGTGAATAACAATAATAATATGTTTGGGTTTGATCTGGGTGACGGAGAGATATTAGCAAGAAAAATTCCACCAGGATTTTCAATATAATATGAATAATATCAGTTGAAAAAGTTTCTTGTGTTTTTTTTCAATCTGGTATGGTGCTGTAGGTTAATAATTCTGATTTGGGTTTCGGTGGGTAAAAATTAACGTCTTGTAGAGAAATTGAAAAAAAGATTTTTTGAAAAGATCAGCTTTTTGCTTTTATCATCTGGAAAATCATCCAACCCAGAACCGAATGAACTCTTCAAAATGAATATAAAATTTTTAAATCCATTAGAAGCTCCGGACATTATTAACTTTGGTAGATAGTTATTGCATTATTGGGGAAACTTGCTAAACTTTTCTTCAAATAAAGGCAAAAGATGCAAAAGTTTGTAAAAAAAAATATGACAAATTAGGGTAAGAAAAAAACAATTTTTTTTCTGCAGCCTTAAATTTAAATTACTTAAATGTATCTATATCGGAAGTAAATCTCAATTCCGCAGCCAGACTTC